>JAHZMV010007293.1:0-11564 GCA_027743765.1 Coecobrya sp. COE2
CCGTGGATTTGTCAATGCAAAGTAGTCGTTTGAAAATGTGCTACTCATAAAGTCGAAAATGCTGTCCAGGTCAGCCCGACAAACCTTTGCAAGATGGATCACCACCAAGCAATATAGGTATATGGGAACACTGAGAATCACAAAAAATATAAAAATGGTACACAATGCACCGCCACAAATCATGGAGATTGTATATTCCAGCATTTCTTTAAACTGTTTCCTGGCCATTTTATTTAGAAGGTCAGGGATTGGATTTCTACAGTAGACTGAAACACTTTCCTTGTGATTTGAAAACCTAAAATCCATCAAATGGTTTGTAATGCTAAACGATGAGCTTGATAAACTGTGAAATTGGGAATATTTTTATGAAGAAATAACCATTTAGAATATAAGTTGTTTGCTTAATAATGAAGACGGTTTATTATTTTGAATTATTGGTGGTATGATCTAATCCATGCATGATTATGATGATGATGTATTTGTTGGGATTTCTTTACTTTAGGCTTTCGCTTCATTTTTCATCAGTCTTAATTTATACGATGACCATTGATGGTTTTTGGGAAAATGTCAAAATATCAAACTAGTGTTTTGTGTACATGTAGTAATACAAAATGGTTATCTAGGTAAGCGACCTTCATTTATTCATTGACCTTATCAATATTCGCCAAATAGCAGTATGCATCAAAATATACAGGTAATCGCAAATATTATATGTGGAAAAACTCTGCGGAATAATTTGTGTAAACGTTTTATCGTATCAAAACAATTATCTTCATTTTTATCCACAGACCGTTGAAATTTAGATAAATAAGATTCGACGTTATACTGAAAAGTAATTTGTACATACGTTTTTGATTATTTTGAGGAATTTAAACATACGTAGTTAGGTAAGTACACATTTGTTGAATGCTTTACAGAAACAAAGGTTAATTGTCATTCAAATGGATGATCATTAGACATGGAGTAGTGGTGATCTTGACTGCATTTGAAAATGTATACAGGATGTCTGGACAAGGTATGAAGAGCTGCAAAGTTTTCCCACGCACCCCGTGAACCACCAATTACCTCTGGAGAGTGTATTGGAAGTTGCCAATATGCACTATGATACAATGTGAGCGTCTGTATCCGTCTTTGTAATCATAAAAACAAAATATATTTTTCTGCATGTTATTTAATCTGAAATTCACATTCTGACTTTGCAGATTGTTCATGTTTTTATGAACATAGGCATAAATAAGGAAATAAATGCATATAAATATGCAAGGAAAATTGCGTCACTCAAAATGTATTTAGGTCTAGACATCATAAACAACATTTTCTTTGTTTTCTAATAATTCTGACTGGAAAGGATTATTTTGGGCTAATAAGGATATTATTAATATTAGTTGGCTAGCGTTTTTATGATTTTCTGAAATTAGGTATGCTGATCATTTTATTAGTTCATATTTTTACAAGTATCCAGTTTCATAAATAAACCTAAATAACCTACGTCCGGTCGTAAAATCTTTGCAAGCTGGATGACCATCAAACGATATAATTATACGTGGACATTGCGAATTCCAAAAAATATTAGGATACATAATGGACTACCAAAAACAATGGTGACAGTATGCTGCAATGATTGTTTAAAGGATTTTATTTCCATTTTTTGTATTATATTTGGCAGGTCAGAGAAAAAGAGATCTCGCATATTCTGTTCTCAAATAAAACATTTTCGGTATTCATGGGTAAACAAGCATTCATGAAAAAATCTGTTAAACTGAATGATGAGCATGATTTTCTTTGAATTTAAGAACATTCGGTCATAGCTAAAGAATCATGTAAGCTTGCATGTTCATCGATGATAATGGCGTATTATTTTGCAGAATGTTTGGTATGATCCATTTTGTTAGGTAATATCTATTTCTGACCAACTGAGAATTATGAATTCGTTTGTATGAAACAGCACGCAATTCAATTTGCTTTACTTGTACCTTTCTCCGTCTATAATACTTACTACTTTTAATACATGCAGATTGCATTTGAATGTTTACCTGGTTAGACTCATTTCTTAATTTTGTAGCAAGTAGCAATAAATAGATTGCGCTATATAATTTCCTTAATTAATTATATAACGTCAGCCAGCATCATATATAATATACTGTAAAAAAATATGTTCCTTTTATTCAACCACAGGAAATCAACCAAGTAAGGTTTATCATTTAAAAACATTTTAAAATGGGGAGTCAAACATTTTTTGAAGTTCTAAAATTCACTCTCTGCATTATTTTTGGTAGCGTGTTGTCACTGTGTGTGGTTTGTTTCACAATTATTAGCATCCCAGTCTATCTATTTCGTATGATGGTTATACAGCTTGCCAAAATATTTCGAGGCGACCTTGACAACATTTTAGATTTGTTGAGCAGCGTCATGTCTAATGATTATTTTGCATCCACCACACCACGTGCAAACGGCGTTCTGACCCTGTGCTCCAAGGGATATCTTTCAACAGACGAATTAAAAGAAACTGTGTTAAACAATTGGATAAATTCAGGAGAAATTTTCTACAAAAAATTTCAACAGTATCCAGTACGATGGCTGGGATTCACGTTTTGGAAAAAAGCAGAGGACAATTTCTGTATAGATAATCACGTCCACAAATTATACGGAAACGAAACCCTAGTGACAAAGGATGAATTAACGGAACTGGTGGAAAACATTATGAATACTCCAGTACCCAGGAAACAAAGCCCTTGGGAATTTTTCGTCGTTGAAAATTACCAAAATCCAGACGATCTTGAAGATCCCCACAGTGTAATGATTTTCAGAGCTCATCATTGTCTAACCGATGGTTACGGTACTCTAACAGCGTTTGTGGAAGGTTTGTTCCAGCATGGATCATTAGACATGGTTAAACTGACAGAAGCAAAATTTCAGAAAAAAAGTTTATGTGAATTTTTATTATTTATTGTGTCTTTGCCAATTACCGCTTTTATGGAGCTGTGTAAATCTTTTGCAAATCAGTTGTATGGATGCCCATGGGTAATACGGAATGATCAGAAACTCCACTACCAGTTTTGTGTCAGATCCGATCCTGTTTCTGTTCGGGATATTAAGGAAATCAAGAATGCGTTTGGCGTTAGCTTTACAAGCGTTTTACTTTCCGCAATTTCCGCAAGCATTCACAAAAGTTTGCTAGGATTAGAAACCAAACCAATGTTATGCCTAAATGTGTTACCAGTTATGAGCGTTAGCAAAAGAAGAGAGCTTGGGAATCACTTTACCGGTGTGCTATTGGACATCCCCACAAAAGCATTTCAAGGTCCTGTGGAACGATTAGTATTCTTGGATGGGATTCTCCAGAAAAGAAAGGGATCCGGATTTCCAGTTATTTTCAAATTTTGGTTAGCCATTTTGGGTGCTCATTTCTTTCCCGTTTGTAATTTCGTTTTTCCAAAAAGGGCCGTTCCCATTGGTACTAAAAAACTTAGTGTTTAGTTTCGCATTTTTAATATTGTTTAAAAATTTGTTTTCATTAAAATTATATTTCAAATATATTTTCTGGTATTGACAGGTCTAACAAATTTTTCTGGAATGCCGGTTAACGTTGCGATAAATGGCAAGAAAATTATTTCAAGCGAAACATTAACAGGTGGTCTGCAAGGTGATACAGGTAAATAAATTCGTTTATAATTTTGATTATATTATTTAAAATCATGAGAATATATATTTCCCATATTCATCCCTTACGTTAAATTTCTTCACAGGTGTTGCTATTGCTATTCAGAGTTACGTAGAAGATATCAGAATCGGGGTGACTGTAGAGGCCGGACTGATGTCAAAAGGGGAAGTTCAGCAATTTGTAAAATTTGTTACCGATGAAATCCATTTGCTTGGCTCAATGGTTGGAAAAAAGAGAAACTTAGGATAAAGTCAATATATATTATTTTTATTTTTATAACTTTGTAAATAGATATGGATAAAATTAGCTGCAAATAAAAGGAAAAATTTATACAAAATGTGTAAATCCGAGACAGGGAAAATAGCATACATTCCAGACATTTCCAGGGATATATTTTAAAACACGTTACTTATGAAATGTATATAATGAGTTCATTCGTCTGGTATATCAACAAAAATGGATAATCACTCAGCAATTTTTAATATGGGAGTATACTTTAAGAGTAATTTTTATTACTGAAAAATTATATCCATGAAATTTCAGAAGATATAAATTGAAAATATAAATTGTGAGTCACGTGATGATTAGAAAAGGGTAATAGTTACCCAATTTACAAATAACACGTGGGTCATGGTTTCAAGTACTCCCACACCCATTTTAATAGAAGCACTTGGAGCAATGTAATAAGTTAGTACACAAGACGCAGTCACGTCAAATTATTTTCCGTAGTAAAATTCATGTAACCTTGTGAACCTATGCAAATCTGAACAAATTGCGAAAGTTTTGTAAACTTTTTACAAACTCATTCAACTTGTATATGTAATGAAAAGTATGCCATTCGAAAAAAAGGAAAATAAAATCCTGTCATCAATAATATTTCCGTTTTTAGCTAATAATTATTGTGGAATTGATTATTATGGACTAAAAAGGACATTATTGTAATTCATGAGATAAATTTGCATCATTTCATTTACGATGTACCCGGTGAACTCTATTATCTAAATCAGTTTCGCAGAAATAAGGGTTAAGCAGCAATTATCGGGTCATTAGGTTCAACAAATAATTCATGATCATACATGTCATGGAAACTGGGAACAATTTTCTTCCCGTTTATCTCCATACTGACTGGCATTCCAGCAATTTTTTTCAACTCTGTTAATCAAACAGAAATAATTCAATTTATCTCCGTAGGATATTTTTAGTCAATTAGTTAAGGCATTGACCAAAAGGAAGGACTCAGTTTTGACGGAGCAGATCAGTAACTGGATACAAATGGGCTCCCATCACCGTCGACCACATCTGCGCTAACAATGAAAATGCATATCCTTTTTTCCTTTGCAGCAAGCTTCCGACATTTTTAAGTCGTTCTACTGGACTCTAAAAACATTTCGTTGACAGTTTGAGTATCACACCGGTCACATTATTTCATAGGTGCCTTCTTTTCAAAATTGCCGTCACAGGTAAATGCCTAAACAAAGCATTGGCTCGTTTTCCCTTCTTTGATTCTGCACGGATTTAGTTTTCTGCCTTCTATGCAAATATGATTCTTGGAAAAAGTAAATCTGCATTGGTAAAGTCTGCATTGGTAAAAAATAAATAATTAGTTACATTCCCCTCTCTCAGCCTATCATTTCGGAGGTATTTTTTGACATCTTTTTATTAAACCAGAACTGACAGCTTGTATACTTACTAACGTATTTCACAACATACCTTCTTTGCGTAAATGGAAAAGCTGTTTAAGTACTTACAGAAATGAGTACATTAGCACAAAGGCAAGAAATCATTGTAAATATTAACAAACATGTAATCCTCTTAGTTTGTTACATTTCCCCTCTTGAAGCGGCAACGACTTTAATTGCTCGTAATTGTCGTAATTATATCGGTCCACCATGCTTTCTTTCTCTCTTCAAATTTATTTATTTCTTTAAATATGGTAATGTAGTCATGCACAATAGCATAAATTATATAAACATTGTTAGAGTTACCGAAATAATTGTTCCGCCAGAGACCCCAAACACAGTACCAAGGGCCTGTCCCTTTTCATTTAGCTTCACGGTTAAAACACACTCTGGGCAAGCATCACTCCAAACACCAATTTTATACAAAAACTTAACTGAATATGTTATTGTAAATATTTGTCTCAAATTCAAGTAAATTAATACTTTCCGATGCCGGATATTTTTGAGTTTGTGAAAGACCTCTTTTTCATTTGAATAGTATGCGGTACAGTAGTTTTGAAAGTATTCAAGAATGCCAGGTTGATGAGCATTTGAAAAACTATTGTTCCCCAAATATAGAAAATAATTTCGTTGTCCCAAAGCTATCCAACAATTACAGCATATCCGTTTGGAATAAGATTCAAAACAATTTTGCAGCCGTAGGATCCCATTTGCCAATTTTGATCCAAAAATTGTAATTCAGTTAGCATCAAACCGGGACACATTGTAGAGAGCATATAAATCAATAAACCGGAGATAATTCGTGTGCTTATTCGTTTTGAATCCGAAAATGCAGCTGATCCAAAATTATCTGTCGGTGGAAAATTTCATAGTACATTTTGAAGAACTTTTGCAAAAAAATAATTCCGTCGTTTGTTTTTCTTTTAAAATGACAAAGATTTTCCTTCCTCGTCCATTGTCTTTGAGTTGACAGGTATAACCCGTCTTGCGTATTATATTTCATTTAGCCTGAAATAAATGCTCATTCCAATTTATCATTAGCGACGTCCTAATTAAAAAAAGTTAAATTTATTGCTGGCAGTTCATCATATGTGAGCCGTTTTTTCGATTCATGTTGTTAGTATAGAGAATATAGGTATGCATACATTTTTATGGCAAATGGGATTGTGATCTGTAATATATATGGTCATTAATTAATGTTTTAATTTCCACCATGTACCAAAATATTGCGCTTGTTTTCTACGGAACTGTGACGATAACAACGGAGCTTCTGTTTTTCTACCTGGTATAAAATGTGGAAATCCAAGTGCATAAAACTTAGAGACAATAAAGATTATTTGAAGTTGATCAAACCTTTCTGAGAAATTTTTAGGTCACATGTGACATGTGCCACCTCTCAATTTGAGGAATAAAACAAATGTTTTGTCACGTTTGTGTACTGTGATGCCGCCCAGTTATCGTCATTCTTCGGCTGGGGTACACAGACGAGTTCCGAACTGCAGCTTCATGGCAGATATTTGTTTTTAAATTACAATTTGAATACAAACAAATTTTATCTGCTCCATAAATAAATGTTGTCCGTGACGAATAAATATATTTATTTACAGAATACGCCGCCACTTAGCACAAATATTAAATAGAGATTGTATTTATATAAACTCTCCGTACCGCCGTTAGATTATTGAAACTGAATGCAAATTTGAACTGTGATAAAAATGGATTTAGGTTACTCAAAAAAATAAGTCGAGATCATCCTCCGTGGACTTTATTGTTATAAAGCTTTACAGCATCAAATATCAATTTTATATTGTTTTCCCAAATAACGTTCTTAATTCAAAAAAATATATACCTTAAAATATAGTGCAATTTTTATAATTTTGTTTTAAAATGTCTTTAAAAGGTGTAATTTATTTATTGGCACTACTTACCTTGCCAATATTCCAGTTTGTTGTGCCAGGAAGAATATACCAGAACAAAACGTGTGACACCAACAGTTCAAACACAGATGTGCTCCGGTTGGTTCCAAATCACATCAAAAAACTTTCTTTGACTGGATTTCTACAGCACGCAATCAATAGCTTTATCGATATGCACTACAACTCCACGGAATTCCAACCAAGCCAAACGGCACCAGCATCAAACGAAACTGTATTACAATCAACACTTACGAATGGCATTCAGCGAAATTGTGGAAATGGACATCATTACGATGAGAAACAGAAGAATTGTGTGGAGGATTATATAAATGTTCATCCGCCAAGAAAGGTGCATCAGAAAACAAGGCAAAATCGGTGACGAGCTTTCCAAAAACGAATATTTAATAAATTGGAGCAATGCAATATTGCATCTTCATATTGTGCAGCTACCTAAACTCCAACAAATTAATACGTAATATAAGTACCCAAACAAAAATTCTAGCTTGTATATACATAAAAATGAATTTTTTTATAATACGTCACAACCCATTTTTATTTTATCGCGCAATAAAATCCTACCCAACGATTTAATTTACTTTTCTTAACACTTGGGTAATGGCATTTCTTTTTCGTTTTTTCCATCTGTTTACATAATGCAACAATATTTACTCCTCTTTGAAAATCCATATAACGCGTCTCCAAAAATGTTCAATGTTCACAAGTCTGTGGCATGTGAGGTCAAGCCTTATAAATAAGTGATAACAACGTCAATACTTGACATACACATGTAAAGAATTACAAACATTATTTTATATAAACTGGTACGTTTTTATCGTCAGGGTCCGAATGTTAGCTCGTATTATTTTATCTTATCTAAAAACGTGTCATTTTTCCTTATTGACTCAACGTTGTGACAAATGTTTTGTTCATGTCATTCTGCTTGCATTTCGGTTGCACACAAAAATTGTATACATAATTGGGCGCCGAAATATATCAGACGGTAAATATTATTTACTTTCGGTTTTCAACGGAATGCTTAAGCTAACAATGGATATTTTTCTGGGACAACAGCATCGAGGAAATTTAAATGTCTTTTCCGTAAAATGTTTACTTTGAATCCTGTACAGTTGATGGCGATGTTTGGGTTTCCTTTTCTTCTTACGCAGTAATACAAATAGAAGCATAAGTACAAATATAACGATTCCCAGAGTGATCGCTCCTGAATGAAAAAAAAACATTAAATTGTTAATAATAAATCTGAAAAACGTACGATTTTAGAATTGCTTTGAAAAACAAATTTTCTTCTTACCCCAAATTTCAGACTGTTTCACATTTGAGCTTGTTGGCATAATCCAAGATTCAAAACATTCACTAATTTCACCTGGATATATTATTTTTGTTAGATTGAAAATAAAATAATTTCTATCTGGAGCACAGGCATTTTCTCCGATGGGTAATGCTACACCGTAAAAACACTGATTTCGAAGACATGACACACAGTCCTGTTGAAGTTCTGAAGAAAAGCAGTAGAACGGATTGGAATTCATTTCTAGACAACTGTAATACTGAATTTTATATTTCACTCAAATTGTTTCACTGGACTACAGCTAAGCCCCACACATTAAAATAAGATGCATTAAATTGTATTTAAAATGAATTATTCTTTCGAACCGATTTTCTAAATCTTATTTGTTGGATTTAGGTTCTAACGTTTATTGAACCTCCAAGTTTTCAGTTTAGTTGCCAAGGTCAATTTTCTCAAAAAATGAACAAAATATCATAATAATTATTACCGTTCCAAGTTAACGTATTTTCTGCTGAACTTCCAAATAATTTTGCTGACTGCCACCTGTGCAAATAGAAACGTCTGCTGTTGAATATCCATTCCACCTGTTTAATATAATTAAATTTGACATTGATTGTGTAAGCAACTATTGAACTGAGAATATATTTTACCTGGAATTGGTATTGGTAGGCTGCTGAATTTAGGAAAACATGTTGTAATCATGAGGCCCACTAAATTATTCAATGAACAAGATTTGTGTGTGTCCAATCCTCAGGATGGGTTTCAGCTTTAGCTTCTTCGGCTTGTGGGCTTCCTTAACCTTGGCAAATATCAGTAATTAGCTAGACCACATATTATTATTAAATACAAAAACTTTCAATTTAATAAAATTTCTTACTCAATACAGTTACAAGACAAGAGGCCGCCAAATATTCAAAAATTTATTTACCTTTTCCATGTTTTCAAATTAAACAAAAATAACATTCTGGGTATTTGAACAAGCCATGCATAATGCTTTGTGCGTCACGTTAAATCAAATTTAATATTTTTGACTTACGTCAGCAGCTTATTTATTACTTTATTTATATTTAATGTGGTAAATATAAACCAATATTTTAAAATTTTGAATTGTAATAAAAATAAATTTTATAGGTTCCACTTAAAGACTTTGAATTTGTGGCACACAATGGGAATCATTCCAGAGATTCATAATGAAGCATATCTAATAACTCTATTACCTTCCTTTAAATTATAAAATGATAAAAAAATTCTTGTAAATCTTGAAACGCAACAAAATTAATTTTTTTATTAAATGGCTTGGTACGACTATGCAAGTAACATGCATTACTATTGTCACCGTCATACGAAAAAATGTTGGAATCAAAAATAAATGGTTTTATCATACAACTCAGTCGTTCATCCTTATATAGTATTTTCCTGTGAAACATTTTTCGACTTGGGCAAGTTCCCATTCCAAAAATTGATTTTATTGTTCCTGGTAAATGAATGAACAATGGATAAATAGATTACCTATTCACATTGTATATCGGTACAATTATACCAATTGAGATTTTTTATTTTGTGCTCTATAATAAAAAATTTGCATGAGTTTTTTTCTTAATGTAGTTTAAGCTTAATAGGCAAACTCTCAATTCT
Organism: Coecobrya sp. COE2; assembly: GCA_027743765.1. Lineage (NCBI taxonomy): Eukaryota > Metazoa > Arthropoda > Collembola > Entomobryomorpha > Entomobryidae > Coecobrya > Coecobrya sp. COE2. The sequence continues at coordinate 10,198 of JAHZMV010007293.1, forward strand.
CCCTGCCCAATTCACACTTTTTGAATACTTGTTTGTATCCACTGAGTTAACTTTGCTTGCTCACTTAGGCTGCCTAAAAATGAATGTAACATCTTGCAATAAAATGTTTGTATGGCCAACGGTTCGCTGCCCAGGAATAATATTTTCCCACGATATAAGAAACTCTTCTGCAGAAACTGAAAGCTATCCACACACCGGCAGTCTTCTCTCAAAGTCAGCAAATCCATCCAATTACCATGAAATAAATGTTCAGGATTTCAACTGTTTCAGCTCATCTGGTGATATTAGTTCAGCTTCTGCATTTATTCCAAATCTATTTTCGTTTCCATAAATCTGGCCAGCAATAACAATATCAATAAAAATTGTTTCGGATTAATTAAAAAATTATATTTTGTTAATAAAGTCAGCAGACTATTAACGCAATATACGAGAAAAGCCTTTGCACCGGTCCCAACATTTTTGTTCTGGGAATGCTATATCGCTCCTGTTAAATACGTCATTTGAAAGGTTTTTTGTTTTGCCAACAGCCCAAAAAGTTAAACAATTATATAACAATATACTGACAATTTTTAAAATTACAAATATGATTAGGTACATGCACAGGAAACAACCTAGTAGCACGGTTAATGCAGTTTTGAGAATTTCGGTAAAATTTGAATTCATTATGGAAGTTCAAACTGAATAACGATTGATGTGTGTGCCATGATATCGGTGTACAAATATACATAAATTTGCTTAATGAAAATTTAAAAAAAGAAGAGAAAATGATATTTTCTGCTAAAGACCAATTTTAATTCTTGTGGCGATAGTACCCACATTTTAAAAAAAATATCATGCATACTGATTTACAATATTTTGTTTTCTTGCTTAGTGGTCGTGAGAATTTTTACATAAATTATTTACACATTCATTTATTTATTATAACTTATACGGCATAAATAATTACTTAAAACATTCTAAGCGTCATGTATTTTCATGCCTACTTATTTATTTGCCGGAAATGTTTGCAAAAATAAAATTACTCCGACGCTTGGAGAAATGAGCAAATAAGACTAGTCATTTTGTTAACTGTTCCATTGTCTTCCAGAAGAATAAACTCGGCAGCCATAGAATTACCGCCACCAATATCTCTAGAGCTGTCCTCAATCCCGGAATAGATTTTATTAGTTAACTCAATGGACATCAAAGAATCCATTCCCATTTCAGTAAATTCCACGTCATCCTTCACCTCATCGGGTTCCGTGCCTAGTGTTTCGCAAACGACGGAAACGACAAATTCTCTGACAAGAGCTTTTCTCTTCTCTGGATCATCCAATTTTTTAAATTCTTCAGAAAGTACAATTTGAGTTGCGTTTCCAGAACTAGAG
>JAHZMV010007294.1:0-13880 GCA_027743765.1 Coecobrya sp. COE2
ACACTACCGGCTTCTCGGGAGCTATGTAATAACCATTAAAAATAATGCGTTTTTTACATTACTCACTTTTTGAAGCCAACCCAAGTGCAAAATCTTTTACAGGGAAATACTTAAAAAATAAAAAAAAGTATTGGATTAGAAGGAAAAGAAGACCATCCAACTAAAATATGTTACACCATGTCCATTTACAATATATACGCAAGGTGGCTTATAGCGGTCATTGCCTTCCTGAAGATTTTAACCAGTCTTTCAAGAGGGATGAAAAAATGGTTTCTGTTTGTTTGCTTACTTTACATGTTTGCAATATTATTTCGGCATCTCCAAATATTTGATGCAAAACGTTCACACAGATTCGCAATTCTGCAGCATACAGGAAATATTCAGCAGCAGGGTATATAGAAAATACTTAGAAAAAAAAAGATTGTATTCATGTGATTTTGGACTGATTGTTCTCTAAAAACGGACACAGCGGGGGGAGTGAGAATACTGTAAAGCCGTTATTACGATGATGGGATAAATGGAAAAGATGACGATGAAGCGTATTCATAACAATTGTACTGATACCAGTTTAATGTTAAGATTGTCACATGTCTGTCCACAAGATTGGGAAGAATAAATTTGCATACTAGAAAGCTTTGCTGCCTGTCATGTACCGTGCATGAAAAAAAATGTCTACATGCAATTATGAGTGTACAAATAATAAGTATATTCCACAGGTGAACTGCTCCTGCACATTTTTGGATTTGCATTATTTTGACTGTTGTGTGTTATTATCGGCTTATTTCAGCCATTGTATTCAGAAAAGTGCAATTAAGTATGTACGTATGTAATTGTCAAAAGTACCTTTAGTCCATAATACGTAATATTGTAGTGGCACCAATATTTGATCTGCTGACAAATCGAGTTTAAAGGAACGTTGTTGAACTTAAATACGAGCATACTTGTACTGTTCATTGTTCTTCGCCATGTGGTTTATAATTTGGAAATAATGATAACCCAATACAGTATTGTAAAACCTGGGCAGAATTTTATTAATTATTATTATTTAATAACATTACTTCATCTATACTTAAATTTCATTTGTTTTATGTATATTATTTCTTGTATAGAAAGACAAAGCTGATTATTGCATGCATATAAGCTTTTGTGGTAGTAGTGATTCCAACAAGGACTTTGAGCACAATTTGTTGGATATTTGTACTACCTACCTGGCTACAATTTCATCTTAAGGCGTACCTCTTTTCTTTGCTTTGTTTTTTTGTTTGTTTGTTTTATTTGTTTGTTGGTGATGTCATGTGTAACTTAATGGAAAGGAAGTGTGTACTATTGTGTAACGGATATACATAACAATTGTCATTACCTGTCTGTCACATGCTGCATTGCACCTTCATGTTTCATGAATACCTATATATTTTTCTTTTGTGTAATGTGAAAAATTCAGTTACTAAACATATTGAATTATTCACGAAACAAAATTTTCTGAATGAACCTGTAGTTTTTTAGTGAATTAGTTGGGAATTTATTTTAGCTCTAAACCAACCTTAATATGGATTATAATGTTTGGTATTGATTTTAACAAGCGAAATGTAAAAATTGGTAGTTGTTGTATCGAACAACCAAGATCCTGTTCATTCAACGGTGTGACTTTGATAAATTGTACATTGAAAAACTCATTTACATATTTGTACAAAAAATCATTACCGTTTTGTCTTTTACGCTTTAAGGCCCCAATCATAGGTCATAATTATTTGCTGATATAAATATATAGTATGACATACCACAGTATCTGTATAGCATTTGCAGTTATGATAACTACTACGTTTGTGTGGGCGCAGTACCGTTGCATGCGGTTGCTTGTTTTTACTACGTGAAAGTTGAATTTGCATAATTCTTCTTGGTTGATTTGCTGTTCTATTGAGCCACTGAATAATAGGACTTTGGTTTACCCGAAAAATAAATATGTGATTTGGTGAGTTATGAAAAATAATGATTATCTTGTTTTTTGAATTCGCTCGCATATTAATGTTGCATAATGAGAAAACAAAGCTCTTGTGGAAGCCAACGGCTACGTCGAAAAAAAGCGCAGGTAAAATATCCCTAGGAGTTTTGCATAAGAGGAAAGTGTAGTTTTTCCGTAGTACGGCAATCAAAGTTAGTGGCTGATAATTCAAATACACTACTAGCAATTGCACGGTTTTGTTCAGATGATGATCCGGTTTTACTTGCGTACTTTAGGATTGGCAGAGCTTGTTGAGGGATGAAATTATTTATAATACCGAATCTAATGCAACAGACCAATCTGTGGAGTAGATGATGATGGTGGTATGAGGAAAAAATGAAATATCTTTTGCTTGGATTAGTGCCACCATCATTCTACAGAATTTAATAACATACTCAAATGCGTGTACCTCCATATTATTATGCATCAAGTAGCAGCACTGCGGATGATAATGACTACACGCAGATAGACATAACGAGAACAAGATGGGAAAATGTACCGGTACTCGAGCAAATGACACCAAGATTATATTTTTTGAGAAATGCACCAGGCACCAACGTGCAACAGCGAATCGTATAACGATAATGATCATTGTACTCTGACTTATATAATCATACCCAAAGTATGCATGTACACGTTATATATACAAAACACACGCATTTTAGTGTACCGCAAGTACAACACCGCAGAAAGTTCACTTACCCTTCCAGTTTTTAGTTTTTTTGCTTCTCTTCCTTTTAAATTGAAGCTACTTTTTAGCAACAACGTTGATCATCATGATCAGCTCAGCTTGTTAATCTACCATCTTCAGTCATAACAAGTTTGAATTTAGTCGTAAATCATACGTGGTTGGCCTTGATCATGGTCTTGATGTCGAAACTTTCATTGCATGCCTCAATGCAACTACCGTACTAAAGCGCTATTGTATTTTGCACACAAAATTTTCATTCAAATTGTCGGGAGCAGTGGCACCAGCTCTGCAAGCAATCCTGTTCATGCAATCTTTCGCACCGCAGGGTACGTATTTTTTCATTGTACGCTTTCTTTAGAAATGTTCCATCTAATTGTACTCTCACCCACCTCCTCCCACAAAGTTATCCGATACTCGATATTTTTATGTATTTTTGTGAACACAGAAGCCATTAAAATGTAGGCAGTTATTTACATGTAACTTTTCCTCGGTTATGTAGGTCTGGGTCGTCTTCTCTAGGTTTTAATTTTAGACAAAACCGTATCCTGTAACAGGGTTTAGTAAACCATAAGAAATTCCTTAAAATCATGTAAATCTTTTGTACAGTGTCCGTATTATGGACTGCCTCCCACGTGACGTACTAATTTAGTCATGAGACTACAGGTACATATGATATGTACCATTTTTTATATACAAGTAAGGGATTTTGAAGTTGGGTGCAAAATGCACAAAATGGGCAAGTTTGCACATTTGCTCCTTTACTTCCTAAACAAAAATTACTAAGAGCATAGATACACTCTGTTGGAGTGTTCGGCACGGCACACGTCATCAAAATAATATATTGAATTCCTTAATAATATGGAAGAGATAAATGTGCATTTTTACAGTTTACTGCCAACTGCATTGTTCACTTTCTTTTTTAAAGTAGGCACATAAGGTCTTAACTCACAGCAGGAACAAATCCTTCTACATATATAAATAAAGGTGAGTACCGATGATGAAAATGCCAATGATTTGATAGCTGTTTACACATGTACATAAATGCAGTCTAACTATAAATTTACATGAAAAATGCATATCCCATGTTGCATTATTGATTCTATCTTAGAAAAGGTTAATATTCTAGTAGAAGTTTAATTTCTGAGATGTGCATAATTCAGCCTTAGCAATGCCATAGGTATTAATATGAAAACGAAAACTTCAAGACGGACTGAATCTTCCAAACGAGCTATACTAATTTGAATTTCTACAAAATTACGCTCAATCTTTAATTTCCGGTTTTGGATTAATCAAAATAGAAAAGAGGCAATTGAAATTGAATTTAAAAGATTGTCTTGACTTTGCCATCCACCCTAGCTATATTTCATAATGTTCGCCTTCCACGAAAGAGTTCATCATTTTAATCTAGTTTAGAGCTTAGATTCATTCAAAGAAATTGGTTCAGGTTAATAGCGCACATGAGGGTACATTATTCTGAACAGGAATGTACAAAGTAAGCGAAGCACTTACCATCATCATCTTTTGTCTATTGTCGCCCTCTCAACTAAAGTATAAAGTCATTGTTTGCGGTTCGTTTCTTTGCCAGTTATGTACCAGCCTATCTGAATACTTAGCACAAGGAGAGGGAGAAGCGACTGGTTTGTAAATTCAAACTTACAAAAATGCATACCTTTAGCTTTATAATTTTTTCAGCTTCTGTTACTTCATACATTTAAATTTTTTAAAGGTTTGTCATTGTTGTGATTAACTTATATACGGCACTTTTAAAGGCAAGTCTTGAGCAACACGAGGCAATTTTTAAGTCCCAATCCTTTATGTTGTCATCATTCATACGTCATTTCTAACCGGATAGAAAGTTGTTAGGAGTATTTTTGGCATGGTTGAATGTAGGATGCGAATTACAATATTGCTGGTTCATGGGGTAGATGGATGAATGTTCGTATAAGATGTACTTTGAACAAAAGTGCACTGAACTAAACTGCCAGCCACGCTATTGTGCTATGAGCATATATAGAGCTACACTACTACTAGATTTTAAGTGCCGCCAAACAATTTGTTGAAGTCATGAAAATGAAAATAAAATGAGTTTACTTGAGGGACAATGAGAACACCGTAAACTCGACTGTTGCTTTATTTTTAAAATCATTGCTAAATGTTATGACATGTTTGTAATTTACGGTAAGAGTAATCATTTCTAATGTTATAGCTATTGCAATCACTTCTCCTAATTTTTATTGTTATACACTTTCGACGAAAAACGGTTGATAAATGGATGAAATTTGTAACATTCATCAGTTTTACAGTTTAGTACATGAAAGTATGAGTGATTTTGTGATTTACCTTTTTGTTGTCTACATTGCGTACCTGAATACAATAGGATTTTAGTTCTAAGCAGCAGTGCAATATGCGTCGAGCCAAAATTAGTAACGTTTCGTTAAAAAATAAAAACACCTTCGCCTTCGTGCTGGTATGCAGGGACTACCATTTGGCTAAAACGCTCTCAATGTATTTTTATAGAGCATCAAGAAAATGTTCTCTTAAAACGATCCGACAAGAACACTTTTTTCAGTGAAACTGAATTAATTTTCAGATAATAGCGTGATTTGTTTTTATTTCAATGCTACTTATCAAAGAAAAATAAAACTGTAAGTACTATCAGCACTTACGGATACTAACTAATATACATGATATTTCAACGAGAGCATAAATAAACGCACCTAGTCGTTTGAAAACTCTTTATTAGTGCATTCATTTTTCATTCCTGTTTGGCTCGCATATGTGCCCAAATCTAAACCCTTTGAATTGAATACTGTTCATGCTCACAGTCATAATACTCATACTTGGCTCAGATGAATTTTACCTAATCTATTTACTAAAACACTGATTAAGTGATATGGTCAGGAGGTCTAATCTAGGTTCTCAATCTTTTTTCCAAAGAATTGAATGCTCTGATCAAAATTCAGCAACATCACGTTCGCACAAATCTACAGCGTAAAACGCTAAAATAAAAACTATACAAAGGCCACCACAACACGTCAGGCAGCTTGTATGAAAATATATTATGAAGTTTAGGTAAAGAAGTGCATTGAACGATGTTCATGTTTAGTAGAGCGGATAGAAGAAAAATACACAAAAATATTTTGTGTACATACATACATTCATATCAACTTGGTCATTATCATTCATAAAGAATCAAGGTTGAGCATTTAGCTGGTATGGTGTGGTCATTGTAGCCCATGTCCACGTATGTTTTCTTGCAGTGAGAACCGAATAAAAACATTCTTTGTTTCAATGCATTAAAAGACGATTTTTTACTACTACGCTCGTAAAAGATGAGCGATCTCTAATCTGACGTTCCAATTTAAGCATTTTTTGTCGTTATGAAATGATTACTTGACAAGTGAATTTGAAATAAAGGTGACATTTAGTAGACTACTTGTGAGTGTATACGTGAAAGAATGTAATATAGCGAGCATAAAGTGCTAACTGCGAAAACGTAAAGATAAGCTTTGTCTTGGTTAACAATGTATAAATGTATGACTATACGTTATATTCATGATTATGGGTCTGTTTTGTCAAAAGAAGAAATTATATTATCAAATTATACTGAATGTGTTAATTTTTATGAAGGCACTCAGTCAACATTTTATCTTGTACGCATGAAGAATCTTATCATAAGTAAAATGTTAAATTACGACTTGAGCTGTGTCATCCCATATTATCAACATAACCTGTGCACATTATTATACTCAATTTATAGACTTAAAAACATCTCTAAAAAGTGAACAATGCATTTCTAGGTTTATTTGCCAAAATCCCATTTTTGCAACCCGATAATAAAATTGTCCACACATTATATACGTTTTTAACTCTTTGTAAAACCGCGTACACGGTTTCATTCTCACTAGAAAAAATATGTTGTCGTAGCCATATTTAGCCGAGACTGTTATGGGATATGCACAGTGCACACATTATTATTACATATCTATCTGTCTCTCTACCCATGTTGAAGGGGCTCTTTCAGTTTTTTAAAATTCCTTCTGCTTTCGAACACACATTTTGTTATTGCCACCACCACCGCTCAAAGTATTCCTGGGCCATGACGAACTCACTTTTTCAACCTCTTTTTCTTTCTCTCGCGCAGTATCTCTGAGTCTCAAAAGACTGAAAAGCATCCCGTTACTTTCTGACCTCAAAACGGTCCACGGAAAAGAGACGTGTATGTACAAATTTTGTGCTCACGTACACGTTAAAAGCATATATTATTTTGTAGGCTTGCATTATTGTGCATATGTGTGGATGTGGAACTATGAGCATGATTGTTCAGTGTGAGACTTTTATGCTTGCACCACGTCATGTCACTTGAAAGGATCGTATTATCCTATCCTGTACTTTCACGCGCTCTGTACAGCATCTCTTCGTTTGTACCTTTTATTTTCCTCACTACCACCACCGGTCTTACTCTTCTTCTCTTACACATATCTACACACAATGCATTTGTTTTTATTATAGTTTTCGGTATATACTACTTCTTCTGTCATGCAACTTCTTACTTACTTACTGCGCGCAGTAATTGTAATGGAGATGACTTGGACCATTTAGCATTATCCTGTCAAACTCATTTATCTTGGCAAAATACGTGTATGTAGTTAACTCTTCTAAATGAAACAAGGGGAGCATAAGATTGTAATAATAATTTCTAACCAAACAATCGAGTAACGAATTCATATTATCGTATTTTGTGCATCGTTCAAGGTTTTTATTATTATACTGCAAGCCGATTCGCATGCAAATTTTTTTTATACAGACAAAGAATTTGCGAAAGCAGAAGAGGCATTTGAGGACTTAAAAGATGAACTCAACAAGCAAATTAATGTGATCTTATTCTTTACAAGTTGAGAGGCATTTAAACCAATTTAAACTGAATGAGTATTGTTAGCACGAGCCGACGAAGGCGACTCAGCATTTTTTCTGTATGATACATTTTCAAGTAAGTTTCCTTTATTGTATCGATGATATGAGCAATGTGTGCATTATGAGTGCTATTGCGCGTGCTCCTAATCTATTTAGAATAATTTGTTTCTGTTTCTTAAAGGATGAGAGACAGCGTATTTTAATATCATCGAAATATTACGCCTTCTGTGAGATATGATAGTTCAAACTTATTATGTTCCTTTGCTTTATTCCTCGACCTGATTTTACGTGAGAAAATATCGGATTTTGATTAAAACAGCTATACAATCGCAAATCGCAATTTTCCCCCAACACAGCAGTGAGCGTCAGACCGTCAACCATAACAGCAAAGTTTAATCGATGGGCACAACATGAGCATGTCAAGTTTCTTGTGATGGTTGGTTTGTGGTCACTTCATCTTGACTCTGACTTGAGTCTATAAAACCGTTTAAGGATTTTGTTATCAGTTGAAATAATATCAGCGTTAATCATAAGTGCATGTATCCACGTCAGTTAAATGGCATGCATTCTGAATCAAGTGTGTCTGCCAAGCACTGCAAAAGCTTACAAGGTGCTGTTGATGAGGTTTGTGCCAAATGGATTCAGTAGACCTGAGTCACTGATTCACAAAGCTTATACCTATGATTAGATTACATGTTATGCGTATTCCATGCACTATGATCAAAAATCAAACGCTGAAAAACAATTAAAAAGTCTATCGGGAGGACTTTAATTACCTTATTATTGACTCGTAAGTGCCATATTATTAAGAAAATGACCTCATGTGATTATGCTATGATATATGTATGCACAGATTAATTTAATGAACTTAAATACCTACTTCATTCCTGTGATGATATATGTTTATATTTTCATTGTTGAGCCTGCTCATCTTAGAATCATGCACATTTGTACACGAACAATTTTGTTTGATGAAGAGATGATAAAGCAAAACGTAAACTTCAGCACTACAAAAGTAAGCCAGTACGATGTGGTGCGCTGCCCAGTGTGTTCATTTTTCATATTTATCTTTGATTATCAACCGTACAAAAAGTAGCTATAATTAGCAGAAGAGCTATTTACAAACATGTTTTACTGTTACATTTTGCGTGGAATTTTGTAACTATATGTTGATGACTAAAATGACCATATAAAGTAGAATAAGTATACGCTTGCCTTTAAAGGCAGTGGAGTTGGACCGGATGAGAAGTTCCGTTGTCTTTTAATTTGTTTCAGACCAAAAGAACCAATCAATTCGATAGATCCGTTATCGGGTAGAGTTAACAAGCTGATTGATTGACAGATAAATATATATATACCTACCTAGCTCTGGTACAAACCAGCGAGAGGTTATTGGATTCCGTTGCATTGACGTCCACAGTTCACTGCAACAATTATGCATTATTCATGTCGGAATTATCATGCATTCTTTACTAAAGATTATAGCTCACTCGAGACAAATAGTTTTGCACGCATGCATTGCATATTACCGAATGCAGCGGAGTTGGAGTTACGCTCAAGATTGGTGGTCCTTCGTGTTTCACTAGCAAAATCATTCTGTAGAATTGCAATCCTAGCTTTTCTATGAATGAATCTAACAAAACTGCTTTGTTGCCTATTGTCTCTGGTCTCTCAGAAAGGCAGGCCTAACAATAAGTTCAGCATGGCATCACACTACCTTTTGTTTTTAACGAGAATTTTATTATTATTTAATTACAGTATGCCACAGACGCTCCACCACAACCATATATTATATAGTTTTTGTTTTCATCCATTTTTGGAGTGACAAAAAAGAATGAGATGCTTGTTGTTGTTATATATCCTGCGACTTTGATCGTTGTTGATGTTACTTTGTTCAATACTCCGAAATCATAGACTTCAGTGAGGATGTCTGCATGAATGGGTACCGAACGACAAGAAATAGGGAAGTTGTTACGCTATCAAGTTACAACCCTTAAATTATAGTGTTAGGTACCTAATGCACTTTTGTTTCAGCTGCTGAGTTACTGTCAAATTGTGCTACATACCGATGAGTGTGATTTATCATGGCTAAAAAGTAAAATGAAGCTTTTTTATTTATAACCAGCCCATCTAATTCTGTCATTCTCATTATAAGGGAGATGTGGCTGGCTTTTTATTATATTTAGAATATTATACAAGTATTTATGGTTTGAAAGGTGAAAACTATCAATTAAGATTTACAGCGGTTGAAATTGCAAAGAAATATAAGACAAGTACTTGATAAGTAATTAAGTAGATCATTATGGATGCAATGCAGTAACTTACAATTTGATGACTCATGAATAATTTTGTCTTGAGAGATTAATGGAATAATATTACGTGTTCCTGCTTAAACCCTGCTTTCGTTCCTTTCACTAATTCAGGCTTCCTTTTGATTTTATGCATCTATGTTTACGACAAAACCCTTTTCATCTCTTTTGGCCAAGTGACAAGTGCAAGAGCAACGTGTAGGAAAACAGATGTATATTTCAGCAGTTGTACACCTGCTTCAATATACTAAAATTATGGCTTAAGTGTAAGTAGAAGCAGAATATGAATTTTGCTGGCGTGTACCCTCTATCATAATATGCATTTTATATACAGAGATAAATAGTTCGTTTATACATGCATGATATTCAATTTTCACACTTGACAAAAACCGTTATTCTAATCAGTTTCTATCCCATATGCATGAAGGTCCAAGAAAGTACATAAAAGGAAATTGGAATGTGAGGACTAACATAAAGTCGGATTGGATGGTGTTCTGTCTCATCTCCTTTGTACGCATACATGAATGCATGCATTGCAATATCTCGTAATTCAGAGAAAGGAAACAAATTCAATCTCTTTCATATGCCTGAACTCTGTTGATGCAGTACAAGAATGTCAAGCCTTACAACAAGTCTTTCAAATTAGGACAAACCTTAATCTTACAGTCACAATATGCCGTGCACTCTACCCGTCTTTAATGATAACAATGACCTACTGCTACTATTATTGCTCATCATGTCATGAATCAATCCTGAATAGTATTGTTATATTTTAAACTCAAGTCTCTCGCAGGAGTTTATATTTAGACTTGCGATTCGCAGGCTGCGAAATGTGCTTCAATGGAACGTAACATTTATGCTTTTGAGAAATGCGTAAAACATGATTTATAGTTACGCGTGACGCACAGGTTGCAAATGCCCTTTGTCATAGGCATGCACGAATTGGTTTTGTTTAATGCAAATATTATAAAGTCTTTATCAAATTGGGTATGTATTAATTTTAGTTTGATGTACAGTTACACAAAATCCATTACTTTTTACGAGTGTGCATGAATTATGAATAAAAAATTGATGAGAACACTTTTGAAATAGGTTTTTATCAGTTTTTAGTTCATACGCTCATTGCCACATGTAATACCTAAAGACGCAATAAGAATTGATTTGTTGGTATATTTATGATCTTGCCTCACACTTTCTTCATGATGCCTACGATAATAGCATAGCGGAATGTGAAATGAGCCGAAAATCGTGTCCCCATAATGCATAATAAATGGCACATCTCCTGTTGGCCCTACAGATATCTAGCTGTTGTTTCCTCTCAGAAACATTTTTTTTGCAATGTACGCTTACTAGGTTATATACTTTCTTACGCAACATTTTATTTGAAGTTAAAATCACAATCTCTGGTACTTGGGTGGTTTTACACGGCACCTGTATTTGCTTTCAGCATTCCATTAGCGGTGACATTAATTCTCCCAAAAGTAAAGAAATGCGTTGAAAATAAATTTACAAAATCTGTCAAATGGTAATAACATGGGACTTGCCCTACATTATGTATAACATTTACCTTTACTTAATATACCAAAGAGACGGACACTTCAGCTCTAATGGTTTTGTAAAGCCACGATCTTTATCTGCTGATGATCATCAACGAAACTTTTTCGCCTTTGATGGTGTTGCCATTACAAATGCTGAAAGTTGAAATAAAAAGGGACGGGTAACATTCATTTTAGTACATCTCTCTGATTTACCCTACACCGCGTATTTGTTATTTACGGAAACGAAACATGCTGGGCATAATCATCGAAGAGTGGCGTAGTAATAATTTTTGTTCAATGTTCCGATTCCATTGATCGTGGACGAGTCGTGATTGTGTTTAAATTAAGCCAAGTCGCTATCAGCATGCTCGTCCTGATGTTCTTATTAAAATAATTGTGTTATTATCACAAGATTCAAAATGTATAACATAAGCATACCGACAGAGACGAGAGGAGAAAGAAGAGATTCTTTTCTTTGTTCATCCCCTTCGTCATCAAATCGAGGACAATACCAATGGCCCGAATTCCACTACCATCAACCCACGAAGGGACAGCGATAGCAAATCTGTCTTAGTATTAAAGCCAATTGGTACTCATCATATGAAAACCAACGAACTCACATCTTTGTTATCCGTATCACCACGTGTTGTCATGTTATAGACACTCCTTTCCGCTTTTGGTTAAGATATGTTAAAGTTGAGGGATTCTCGTGAGAAGTATGCAGACACTAAAAAAGAGAAACACGACGAGGCAAACTAAATCTAACAATAAGAACGTTGAGAAATGTCTCCTTTTCCTTCAACGGCTGTAAAGAATAGGGATATGAAAAAAAATATGTATCATTAAATCGATATAAAAGAAAGTTTTTTTCTAAGCACTTGTTCATAATATCTGGAAACTAGGATAAATATTACTTTATAAGGTGTTCATAATAATTATCATGCATTTCGCCACAATATGATACGCACGGCTTCCTCAGCGGAGATCAACCAGCCCGACAATCTGATGATACAATTTGCAAAAAAATTGTTACATACTTTGTAATGATTTAATGCAGCGATATAAATGGATAGCAATGTAAATTACTTTACTTTGTTTTATTCCGTTCTATTCCTTTCGTGAAGGAATATCTTATGCTTGATATATAAGCAAACAACATTGATTGTAACCGACATCGGATGAAAACTGACAGTTTGTTGTTCTGCTTATAAAAGGACAACGCTCACAACCTTAGCATTTTTCCATCGACATGAAACGTGATGATATGCAAAAAATCTTAAGTTGAGCTACGAGTAATTTATCTGAATCGTTGTATCAGTGATATCCTTAATAGATATTGTGGGATTAAGATTGCTTTTGTATGAGAATATTATTTTTATTTTTGTCATTGCTGATGCATAACAGAACGCTGCCTACGGTTGATGGTGTGGCACTATGAAGCGAAAATAATGCATTTTATAGTGTTATGTATAGGTTGACTATCTTCAGAATTTATCAGTAAATTTGTCTTATTGAGCATTTATTTCATCACAATGCTCTACCTTGACGAGTTGTGACATCCGCAGTGAAGTGCGTATAAAAAATGAGGTACTCCACGATTGCAACAAGTATAAAGTGCACGGACTTCAATTGCAAATATACTATTGTAAAAGCTATGCATATTATATATAAATGTACAGTTGACAATGTTGTAAAAACTTGTACATATTTTTAAACCCCGACTAACCGGAACTACACTAATGATAAAAAGCTAATATGGCATTGCAAAATTATTCTTTTTCTAAATAAAAAGCGTCTAAAAAGCTTAACTAACAACTGATTGACATTATTAAATGAGTTTACATATACTACTATTAATCAGTAATAAAATGCACTTGTGAAATCTTGGTCAATAATTTGAAATGAAGGTTGAATTTAAAAAAATACCGTTCTACAATAATCCAAGGGCATATTCATATTATGAATAAATGACAATAGGATATACGCTTTAGAATTCAGATATCATAAACAGAGACTAATATTGAAACCGAAACCGCCCACTATAATCTATCATATAATAAATTCCAATTTTCGCAATTCCTAACAATTTTGATGAAAATTCTTAACATACAATTGAAACTAAAAAGGATATTATAGTCAAATTAGAAAGTATATGTGATGAAAGTTTCCTTTTTGCACCTACATACTGACCAAATAAAAGCTTTGATTTGGATTTTGTCTGGATATTTAATTTGTCGTTCGTATCTTATAATTCGGTATTAGTGGTAACATTTTTTAATGTTATAATTATAGCAAGCTCACTCGTACACGGATGTCTGTTGCTTTACATAATAAGGTTTGCATTTAGCATTCATAATTTTCTAAGGTTTCTCATGCCTTGTTATCATGTACAAATTCAATCGTGTAAAAACATATTAATTACATTGTTA
>JAHZMV010007295.1:0-15241 GCA_027743765.1 Coecobrya sp. COE2
ATTTTCAAAACGCCTTAAATCCTATAAAACTGCGTCAAATTAATTAAAATTTTGTACTAATAGATTCACCACAAACCGAAGTAGTGGACTATCAACACAGCTTTTAAAAATAGCAGTTTTTGAATTTATTATCTCAAAACTGCTCGAGACGCTTCGACTTTAGTGGATCAACACGCCATAAGTCCTTAAGCTTCATTTCTCTAAATGGATTTTGCTGGTTATGATGCAGATATTCAATCAATCAAATGTAGATGTTGAATCAATTGAATTTAGTTCCATTACACGCAAAATCTTTCTGCAACATCTCCGTCATGTATTATGAAAGTAATAGAAAGGGTTCTCTTCAATTAGCACCCTTAATAACTTGATGCTAATAACTTTAATATTCAGGCCACCTCAATGTTGCTCAAAACGTTATCAATTTCTTAGAAGACAAGTAATTGAACAAACATTTACTAATCCAAATTAAATCCGCTAAAGCAAGTCATTACAAAGTAATTTAAATTCAAAATTACATGACACAAACAGCTCCAACCATTGGTTGCAGAATAAAAATTGCCTAATTTCAATTTAGAGTCAATCTTAATTCAATCTTGAAAGCTATTGAGATGTTTAATAAGCATTTCTATTTCCACTCCTCCTAAAGCTATTCTGTAACTCACTAGCGTAATTTATCGTAAGCCATCCTACATAATACTGGTATATTTAGTCCATTAAATAGTAAGCAAACCATATAGCAAATTATTTGTTTTAAATTACATCATAATATTATTAACTTTCTAATATAGTGCGATTTTACCTCAAGATATTCAAAAGTAAAGTCTATTATATGAGGGGATTACCAGCTCAAATTGTGGAAACTTACTTACTTTTCTACAATTGTCTTTACACCGTCATACGTTAGAGTTCACTTGCAGCCTTTCTGCTGTGAATTTTATAAAATTTGATTTCTAAACACAACCAATTTTATTTTTAGGAAATTAGCCGGTTCAAATTATTTGTTGCATAGTAAAATGGCTTTTACGCAAGGTTTCTTCGATATAACACGGAAATTACAAAAACTTGTTGCATTACCCTACATTGCACATGCAACCATGCCAATTTTAACAAATAATCCGGCAGCTGAACGAAAATTTCTGAAGGGATACCAAATGTATACACAAATCGGTATGGCATTTTTATGCCTCTGCCTATTCAGTCGATTAATATGGTTGTTTTTCTGCTGGAAGTCATACACCATTCATCACATGGAAGAAGCTATTTTGTTAGGAATGGCAGCTTGCGGATTGCTAATAGCAAATGCTGCATTTTCTGTAATTACTATCCACCATAAAGAAATTCAGTTTTTGATTAATGAGTGTGCCAAAACGATCCAACAAACGTCCAAAAATTCTAATAGGATTGCATACCATATAAAGTTAAATATTATCTACGGACTAGTTTCTGCACTTCTTTTTATAATCCCGGTTGTTGGCGCTGCCCCCTTCACAATCGCTTTTGATCCTGTGCAGTTAACCTTCGGAACAAATATTGGTGTCAAGGTCGTAGCTTCATTTCTCTATACATCGATTGCAATTTATGGAGCATCCATCTCCGCGTCAAGTATTGTTCTCTGTCCAGTATTCCTAGAGGGGATAACATGTTATTCAAATAAGTTGTACTTACCGAACAAATTTGAAAATATTGGACAGTTCATAATTTTACGAATGTTCTCAAAATATTACAAACGTCTAAGAAATTTACAGATTCAAGTAGTAATGGCGGTACAAGTTTCTGAGACATTCCTAATAATTTTAATATTTGTTGGGATTCTCATAGGAACCTGTTCGAGTTACAGCTCTCTAAAAATGATTAACTATCTCCATCCAATAATGTATTTATTGATGCCACAGATGATGTTAGCTATTTTTATAATTGCCATAGTATTTACGCACATGGCAAGCACTGTGTACAAAGATGGCGTGCGATTTAAACGATTTTGGAAAAAAATCGTTGGTAATAATTCTGCTGCAAAAAGAACTATTGACTCCGTTTCACCCATTGGATTTTCGCTGGGTCCGTATGGCCTAGCGACGGCACAACTAGGTTTCACGTTTTGCGACGATATTGTGCGCAACACTGTATCATTACTTTTATTAAATACAACATGAAAGTTGTTCACATTTATTATAGCTTTTGCACTATATTTTACTAAAAAATAAATATCTGGTTGTGCGAAAGGTGTTTTATATTTTTCACATTAATTAACTAAATTTTTTCGAATATATTTGATATACACTACCTAACTTGTTTTTAATAAGAATGATGTAATTATCTTAAATAAATATCTTAATTGAATCCTTCAAAATACTAAAATGTTGTATTTGTATTTCTATTTTAGTTTCGAATTAAATTTAAAGCGAGGTTTATATACATATGGAAGACAAGCATACGTAAAAACTGAGTAAATCATTTGCAAATTGGAGAGATTGATTTGGTCATATATTATATGATTTCATAACAATATTAAATTTTGAATACAATATTCCGATTTTAATAAGGATATTCATAATGTTAACTCTGGTAAGGATTGGTTTTTATATCGAGCGACTTTTTTAACCCTTAATTTTAGTGACTTAACCTCAATGTTATCATTAATTGCTTAAGACCATGAATAACTACATAATGTGGTTATATATTTATTGTACATAATTTGGGATTTTAATACTTGTAAACAGTGTCCCAGATGTTCAAACAACGCTGATCCATCTAGCGTTTTTCAGTTGATCTTCTTCAATATACGTATGCCTATGAGTATATATGTTATGGCTCTACAACTGTCGGACTGATATCCTTTAAACAAGCTGCAAGATCGTTTGATTTTGTAAGGCTGGAGAATATTGGAGAGCGTTTGGCTTTTAACAGAAAGATTACTTTTTCAGTACTCTAGACGTTTTCAGTTTGCAGGCTGGCCGGCGGTAGGTGGCAATTCTTAATTGTATTTCAACACAAAGATTTACTTTCACTGTGTATAAGTTACTACATGTCATGTGGTGTTACACGGCAACTTAATTGTAGACATACTGTGTACAGTTGGACATAACTATTGATTTTAGCCGATCCGTCTAATTGTCTTAGTATGATTAGTTATCAGGATTAGTTACGAAGAAGTTTAGAGATGGACAGTGTGTGATATCATTCAAAGCATGGACACATCATTTTTATTGAGCAACACATTATCCTACATTCCATACTGTAAAGGATCAATCTAGACTGTTGAGTTTAGTTAAGAAAATGAAATAAATTTTTATGTGCTTAGTTAAGTCAACAATGTTATTGCACATAAATACTATAAACTTCAATGCTTCATTTTGATATTTAAGATAATCTTAAAAGCATAATTAACTTTCACTATAATATAGAGACCTGCGTCATACAAAATTTTTTTAACATTATTATTAAAATTATTGAATTATTTTTTAATAATTATATATATTTTTTTTAAATTTACGTAAGTTTTCAAAATTGTTTCTTTCCTCTGCAAATCCAGTTGTATAAAAAGTAATTTAGGCTATGCTAATTGAATCTTGAAAATAGATTAGTTGTTTTCTTACCATTTCTGTTTCTAGGTTTTCATGAGGTTTGGTTGAATGCTAAATTGTTGTGGAATGTATATGTAAAACATGCTGAATATTACTAATATGCATATTACTGTGTATTTTGTAAGCCAAAATCTAAGCCGGCTGATGATGGCCAGGTGAAATACGAATGTTCTGATTGAGTTGCTTTATCTGTTATGATGACATCCTCAATATAATGTGATTTTACCTGTAGATATTCAAAAATGTAATCATATTCTAGAATTGGTTGCTAGAAGGAAGTATGCAAAACAACTCGTTTGGTACACTTGCTGTTATTCCATCATCATTATTAATAATTGACGAAGCTACTTAAGCAATACGAATTAGAAAATTACGTAACTTGAATATTAATTGAGTGTTTTATATTTGCAACTTCTATTATTTTGTTATTTATAAAGTGATTTCCAAAATTGTGTATTCTATCAAAACCAAGTATATAATTTCCCAAATGACTCAGAAAACGTACTGGTTTATGAACTAAAAATAATCAAATATTCATGTTTCAATAATTAAGTTGAAACAAGTTTTAGCATTTCCGCTATTAAAGCAATTTTCCAAATACATACCAGGAACTAAAGTTATGTGTATAGGAAATATGAAACTAAAACAGCATTAAATTTTTCGTATTATAATGCCTCATGTCTAACATATTAGCTTGCACTAAATATCTTCGGTATCTGAGGTCACATTGCTTCCCTTAGTTCAGCAAATGTAGGACCTCTATCAAAATCTTACGCAACAGGAGAAAATGCCAATTATCATTTAAACCGCTCATAACTGAAAAACTTGTCGAAGAAAATATTATTTTAATTCTATATTGCAATATAGATGTTGTAAGCCAGCCCAGCAATATACAGGAAACGGAAATTGACAACCTTCTTTTTTGTTAAATATGTTTCTACGAGGAACATCCAAGAAACTGCGTAGCATGCGAACTTGCCACAGATTAATCATTACATGCATTCAGTTTTAAGAATAATAGGAATAAAGCTTTATCGCATTAATTGGGATTTCACGTTTTCAAATACATAAAATGGCATTCAATAAGGGTTTCATTGGAACACAAAGCCTGGTTCAAAACTTCGTGCAACTACCTTATATGATAGTCGAATCCGAACTTCGTTTAGTAGCAAATCCAAGCTTTAATAATAGGCTACACAAATATGTCCGAATATATTCAATTGTAAGTTTCAACTTGTGCTTCTTACTTATGTTCTACCGTTCCATCTGGTTATATTTCCACTGGGAGTCATATTCAGTGTACCACTTTGAGGAATTGGTAATTAATGGAACGACCACATGTGGGATTGTTATAATTGACGCAGCCTGTTTTGTTATAAATAGGCACTTTAAACTAATTCAATACTTGGTGAACCAACAAGCAAAAAATATCTCAATGCCAAATACTTCAATGACCCAACTTCTTAAACTGTTCTTTGTTTATGGATTTGCTGGATTCTGTTTTTCAATACCATTAGCCTGTTTTGTTGCACCCTTTTCAATTGGTTTTGATCCGATCCAATTGCGTTTCGGAAAAACCTTGGCACATAAGCTGGTGGCCTCATTTGTCTACGGATCTATGACAATTTATTGTAGTTTGAATCTACTGTCGGTTTTCACTTTCACGTTGCTTAGTGAAGAAGTGCTAATTCATTATTCAAAGCAACTATACTTCCACATTTGTGGAAAGCAAATAATTTGTGCAGATGCTCCAGTAAAGTTTTTTAAATGCTACAGACGGTTTCAACGAATGGAATTATTCATAACTATGAGTAATGACGTTCTCCAATATTTTCTTACGACTATGGCATTTGTCGGAATTTTCTTGTGTACATGGGCAGCTTACGCGACAATAAAATTATATAGCAAGTTGCATATCTTATTGTACCTGTTTATGTTTTCTATTGCATTCCTCGGCTTCGCTATTGCGTTGATTCACAATTATATGGCTGGAATAATAACAGAAAATTGTCGGCAGTTCAAACTTAGGTGGAAGGGAATGGTGGGGAGGAATATGATGGCACGAAAACTTATTAAATCGGTTTCTAAAACGGGAATTAATATGGGACCATATGGGGTATCAACAGCAAAGCTGGGTTTATGCATTTGTGACGACATCATTCGTAATACCGTTGCGTTACTTGTATTAGATGGTATTTCAATTTATTAACAATCGTGTGGTTTTTCGTATATAGCTAGAATGAATGAAGATCCAACTTGTGTCAAGGTAACTGATAAAATTAATCGAATTGTTAATATGTTAACTAAAGATTTAAATTTAGTTAATATATTATTTTCTAACTATATTGTTCGATAAGATAAATAAGCTTGCTCAAATTAATAATGTGTTATGACATATGAATATTTTTATTATCTCACATAATTTATATGTCCAAAGCCTATTATTTAAAAATACGTATCAGTTCTGTATATCTGGTGTACTATGCTACTGCTTTAGTGGAAGCCAATTTACAATAAATTATTATTATTATGAGGAATATATGTATTTATTAAATAACGTAGGAACAAATATCAATAAAAATTTAGCCTCATGATGCTTACGTGTATACCTATAAAAATTTCATAAATTAGCAGTGTATTGGTTGAATTTTATTTCTCGCTACAGGTGTAACAATAATTGGCATCCTTCCTTCGAAACCGTTTCCTTAAAAACACGAACCAATATGGTGAAGTTGTTACATTAGGTTTGCTTTTGGTCATCCGTCTTACTTGCAAGTTGCATGTATACATACAAGGATAAAACAACTTATTTACAAGCAACAAATTATTAACAAATTATATTATTAGAAAAGCAAATTGTTTCTTGAGTCAAATTTTAAATTTTAAAACTATTAACTTCTTTGGAAATTATTTCCTTAAAACCAGGAAGCAATTATGGAACGTTACCAGAGAAAGTTGAAAAAACCATCTATGTCGTTGTAATAGATTTCAAATACAACAATGTTTTACAAAGTATGAGTAATAATAAGATGCATTGCAACATTCAACACTTTCGATTCAGAATAGGGTTTAAGAAAAAAAATGAAAAAATTAATGGAATGGAAAAGAAATGAAAAAGTTTGACAAGAAATATAGAATTATTTTTGGTTGAGTTGAATAGTCTGTTTTGCTAGCATGGCATATGCAGTCTCGAGTTTTGAGTGTTTTATAGTTCAAATTGTCTGGTCATTATATTTGTGACTTTGTCATTCTGCAAGTTACCAATTACCGAACTCACAATCAAGTATGTCTTATTATTAGTTTGGGAAACAAATTAATGAAACAAATGCAGAAGTTTTATGAGAATCCCAATGCAAATCGTAATTCACATGCACGTAAATATATGTTTTCGGTCAAAATAGAAGGAACGAATCGTTAGTATCAACCGCGCAATGGTTTTAGTGAATGAACCGTTAATAGCCTTTCCATAAATTATAGCAAAAACTCAAGGACAGTTTTATATAACTTTTCAGCTTAATTCATATTATCAAATTTGAATACTTTTAGTTACGATTTCTGTAAACTAATAGCTTGGCTCTGTTTCCTTTATTAAATTCCAAAATTATTGATTGTATTCACGTGAAGAATAAATTCTATATTCCTTCAGAAACAATAGTATAGATTCAGATCCATATTAACTGTTTGGAGACCTGGCTATTAATAAGTTATTTGACAAAACAACAAATTATAAAACATTTAAAGTTCACGATACGCAACAACATGAATTAGCAGCCCACGTATTTTAAAAAATTGTTACCTCTGTAATGAAATATACAGTATGTAGTTTGTTTTAAATTAGTCCCAAGAACTATCATTTCAAAACTATTGTCAATCAAATAGTTTACTAACCTTAATGAACGCTAGAGAACTTTGGTATACAGAATCTAACTAATAGTTTCGTTTGAATGAATTCTAATTTACCAGTATACACTTCAGCATTTATTGTTATCCTATTCTCAAACATTATAATTATACTAGTATATAACATTCCACAAATTTTCCGACCAATCTGAGTTTAAATCCTAATACTTTGATAGATTTGCCCGACTTATAAATGCAACAGAAATTGTATTTTTTAAACGTAACAGAATAAACACTACTTCGCTCATAAGATAAATCATAATAATCCTCCAAACACGATATATTAATGGTACATTACATCAATAGGTGGAGTAAATATACGTAGCAGATTCTAAACCGCGCACATGAAATTATACATCTGTCATTCTATTTGAGAGTTCTCATTACCTATTATTTAGGAAGCTGGTAAAAACATTACGGATAATAGCCAAACATATTGCACAACTTCAAAGTGTATCAAACAGAAGTGTTTTTAGAGAGGATGTTAAAACAACGACTCAGTTTATTTAAAATTCAAAGTAAATGAATATTTGAAATCTATTAAATTCGTTAACATAAATTGCTAAAAACTTTAAGTATAATTTACTTGTGTTTTTGAAATGGCACTGACAAAGGGATACTTTGATATGCACCATTTCTTCCAAAAAGTAGGGGTTGCTTTACCATTTATGACGGACCTGGAAAGTAATATTTTTTGTGACAATCCGTTTTATAAATCATTATCACACACAAGATTCCGAATTTATTCACTCGTTACTATGAACTGTTTGTGGATTTTTATATTACTTAGATTAGTGTGGTTACTGTTTAGTTGGGATTCTTACACAGTGAACCATATAGATGAAGGCATATTATGTGGATTAATTGTTTGTGCAATTGCAATAGCAAATGCGTCATGTTATGTTGTAATAAACGATCAGAAACTGATTCAATTTGTGGTCAATCAACGAGTCAAAATTGTTCAGGATATTCCAGAACACGAATCTTCAAATATGATGCATCTTTTAAAACTTTATACTGTCTATACATTTACAGCCATTTTTTCCTTTGCTGTCATTGTGTTTGCTGCTGCTCCCTTTGCATTGGAGTTTGATCCAATTCAGACAATTTTCGGAACAAGTCTTGCGGTTAAACTTGTGTGCTCAGTTGTTTACGGTACGGTGACAGTATTTCCACTTGCTACTAGTTTATCCAATATTACATTTTGTGCAGTCTATGTTGAAGGTTTAATCATTTACTCGAGTGAACTGTGTAACAAAGAAATCCTTTCAAATTTTGTCGCCAGAAGAAAATTATTGTCAAAATTTGTTAAGTGCCACCGTCGTTTAAAGAATGTACAGTTACATCTCACTCTTGCTGAGGAAATTAATCAAACATTTCTCGTAATATTGATATACGTTGGTATTCTGCTGGCAACATGTAGTGGTTTTAGTTCCTTGAAATTATACAACCATTTGAATCTTTTGGTTTACTTGATAATGCCAGTAGGGACAGTTGGATGCATTGTTATTGCTTTGGTGCTAACATATATGGCCAGCTTTATACATCAAAACGGGGTTCGCTTCAAGCAATTTTGGGGAGGATATGTGGGACAAAATTTAATTGTCCGGAGACAAATTAAAGCAACTCCATCAATTGGGTTTACACTTGGTCCATATGGTTTATGTACCGCAAAATTAGGTCTAGCCATTTGTGACGATATTGTTCGAAATACTGTTACATTGCTTTTATTAGGAACAACAACGGAATAATGCAGGCGAACTATTTGCTTGTGCATGCGTCGTTTACTATTGGAGAATTTCACATCACCAGTATAACTATTATGAACTTAAGTCATTGAGAAGCTGCAAATTATTAATAAAATGTCATATATTCCGTATATATCCCAACCAGTCATATTTTCCAATCCATGTATCCTGTGAAATGCATAAAACATGAACAAATGAACATATATATGCTTTCATGACTTGTCTTTTGTTCACACTGTTTTTCTCTGCGGTTCTATTACAATATGAAGTCATAGACACGAAGCAGAATTGGTGTTGGAGGTGTATATGTAATTTTACTAATCTTTTTGTGCAATAATGAAGACAGTTAAGTATCCTTTAATTATGACTCCGCCGTTGTGGTGCCGTGGCTAGAAAATCAATTTCTAGGCATTGGATTCGAATAGCAAAAAATAGAAAAAAAGTAGGATTCATCAAATCCGAATATTGATAAAAATGTGCAATATGGTTCTTCAATATATTCTTCCAATTTATAAAAAAAAACATTTCTAACTTTCTTGAAAATCACTTGCGTATAAACCAGGAAGCAGTTTAGTAAAGCAGGAAGTTACGAAAAGATGCATATACTTTGGTTTTTCTGCAACAACCTTTTATATGATAAGATTTAGTCTAAAATCCAACGGTTTCGGTTTAACCTTGAGTTAAGACACATGTGAAAGTTTCTTTCCTTTAATACTAAAGATAGGAGCATATTTGGAATAAAAAGTATCCCTAAGGTTGTATAACGGGCATGAATAAAACCAACTGTTTCTTTGTAATAACTATTTAAAAAGTTTAATTTAACACTAAATATGGGAAGGACATCATAATGCATAATTTTTACATAAATACAATTTGTTCCTCAAACTCTTAGAATGTTATTAACGAAATGACGTGCGATAAAACAAGCTATTTGTTTTATAGCCCAATAGGTTAGATCCTTTTGTCCCTGCATAGTTGATCTTACTGGCATGTTAACATTTCGAACTGTAAAGCAAAATGCAACTTTTTGGAAGACTCTAGAGAACGAGGTACTTGTTTGTACAGCAAAGCTAAGAGAACTGTTAGAAGTTATTAGTTTTAGGCTTCATTGAGGTTAATCAGTTTAAATCATATTTGGCGATGAGTCCTACTTGCCAATCATTTTGCATTAATTTCATACATTACACTCTCTCGTTTATTATAATATAATATAATTATCTGAATAATCAATGATTAAGATTACCAAAAACAATAATATAGTTGTACATTAATAACCTCAATTTATAGTCCTCGCTCTCAATAATTTTAGCTATATCATTGGAACAGTATGAGGATATTTGCTAATGTATCGAATACACTAATAAATATAGTCTATACAGTAATTGTTTTTAGTTCTTTTCGCTATGGCGTTATTATGTACAAGCTTCATTATGATTTCTAACATAAATAGGTAATAACATAACATGTAAAAATAGCATAGTTGAAATTACTTAGTTATGCGTAATGATTAGAAAAAATACATTTCTGCAAAAAAAACACACATAAATATATATAATAAATTCAATAACACGGCAGTACGTTTCCTGATTGAATTCAAGCGGTTTTTAGTATTGTATTCATTGGTTTACAGCTACCACAAGGAAATAATTGAAAATCAGTATTGAAATAATTGATTTCCAAATTCATCTAAAATTAGTTTCCGCAAACCCTGGATATAATATCGTAAATATGAGGTAGGAAACTGTCAGTAATATTGGTTTTTTGGAATCGTCAGTATCGTTTTTAATATTTTGATGGCTTGAACAAATCCAATGTAAATTTTTGTGTGATTATTTAGAACGTTTGACTTCCTAAAAGTAAACCGTAAAAACACATAATAATTTTAGAAGATAAGTTCTATCGTTACATTCAGTAGCTTACACGGTCATCTATTATTAGTTATGAAGAGACGTCCAGCTTATTCAAATTATCTGAAGGTTTGATTGTTGAACTGGTTAGTTCATCAAGTTGCAATTAAAAATCAAAACTAGAGTTGAAATTTTGGGTACTATGCTGGGTATTAAATGCTAAGAATTATTTGTTAGAGTAATTAAATCCAACGTTTAATTTAAGTTCAAATAAAATGGTATAATAGTTAATGAGCCAATCATTCATCTAATTTTGCTTCCAATTCCTCTATTAATCTCTTAACATCTAACGCACACAATTAGGGATATACCAACGATTTGTCCTCCATACAATATGTTGAAAAATAAATATAGCCGAAAATTTATAGTAGATGCCGCTGTGAATAATTTTTGTCCAAGAATAATGGATTCGGAAACCTGAATTTTGGCAACACTAGCAATTACCAAGCATTTATTTTCCATTTTTAAATCTGTACCATGTCATTTATTAAAATTGCCCTTTTAGATATTTCCCAATCCAACAACTTTCTAGCTAAACACGAGTCAATTTTAGAGCACATACCTTTCCAAAAAGAAACGTCCTATCATTTGGAATAAATAATGGTTTATTAGAATTCAATTCAACATTTACTTTCCATGTCTGTTTAAACTTGTGAACTTATTTACTCTCTAATTTTGTTCCGATATACCATTAAAACAAATGTAGAACATTTTCCAACCGACTGCAATTGAATAACATTATCAGAGAACTCAAACGATAAATTATAGCCGCTAAAACTACTCCCCTTGCCATTATATGTAGATGTTTACAATGCCAATCGATTTTATAATAACCGAAAATATACATCACAGACATTACATGCAAATGTGTTTATTGCCTGTAATTTAGCACATCTGCGGCCACTCGGCCCGTTTTGAATAAATACTTTTGATATCCTCTCATGAGATTCGTGCGGAACTTCGATTGTGTCTGAATATAAACGTAATAGGAAAACTCAGTTGAACATAGATTTCAAAGCAACGAATGAGAAACTAATTTTAACTCTATCGAAAGCTGAATCCAAAGGCTCAAATAATAAATCTAAATTGGAATTTAGAATGGCATTCCATAAGAGCTTCTTTGAAATACACAGCCTGGTTCAAAAGGTTATCGAACTGCCATATATGGTAGATGAATCTGAACCTCGTCTAGTAGTCAATCCAAGCTTCAATAATAGACTACAGAAACATTATCGAATATACTCAGTTGTGACTTTCAACTTGTGCTTCCTATTTATGCTGTACCGTTCCATTTGGCTCTATTTCCACTGGGAGTCATACTCTGTATACCACTTTGAGGAATTGGTTATTTACGGAACGGCAACATGTGGAATTATTATAGTTGACGCGGCGTGCTTTGTAGTAAATAAGCACTATAAACTAACTCAGTACTTGGTGAACCAACAATCAAAAAATTGCGCAGTTCCAAATAGTTTGATAGCATTTACTCAGCTTTCTAAGCTCTCTTTTGTATACGGATTTGCGGGAAGCTGTTTTTTAATACCGTTGGCCTGTTTAATTGCGCCTTTCTCAATTAGATTTGATCCGATGCAACTAATTTTTGGAAACACTTTGACACATAAGCTGGTAGCCTCATTTGTCTACGGATCTATGACAACTTATTGCAGTTTGAATCTATTGTCGGTTTTCGCTTTCACGTTGTTTATTGAAGAAGCGTTAATTCTTTATTCAAAGCAACTATATTTTCGAACATTTGGAACGCCGATCTTTTGTGGAGATGATTCATTGAAGTTTTTTAAAAGCTACGAGAGATTTCAGAAAATTCAAATATTAATTACAATGAGTAACGAAGTTCTCCAATATTTTCTTTCTACTATGGGGCTTGTTGGGATTTTCTTGTGTACATGGGCAGCTTACGCTACACTAAAGTTATATACTAAGTTGAATATCTTATTTTACCTATTTATGGTTTCTGTTGCAATCCTCGGTCTCGCTATTTCATTGATCCACAATTATATGGCTGGAATAATAGCAGTGAACTGCCGACAATTCAAACTTAGATGGAAGGGTATGGTTGGAAGTAATATTGTGGCACGAAAACTTATTAATTCGGTTCCTCAAATCGGCATTAAAATGGGACCATATGGGGTGTCAACAGCAAAGCTGGGATTATGCATTTGTGACGACATCATTGGTAATATTGTTACATTACTTTTATTAGATGGCATTTCAGTATATTAAAAATCGAACGGTTTTTCGTATACTTCTAAATATAAATTAACATTTACTTTATGTCAAGGTAACGGATAAAATTAATTGAATGGTAAATATTTTGCATAAAAATATTGGTTTCTAAATATATTATTCGAGATAATATATTTGTGCACAAATGATACTGTAATTTCCTATAAAATAAATTACTTTGCTAGAATAAACAATGTGTGCTGACATGTGACAAATACATTTATTAAATCAAGGAGGAAAAACGATCTATACAAGTTCCGCTTCATTGTCCTTACATGGATAAGTATAACGATTCAATAAAGCGGTAATAGGTTTCATGAAATCTATTTCTCGCTACATGTATAGAAATAATTGGCATCCTTCCTAAGAAATTATTTCCTTAAAAAACAGGAAGCAGGAAGGATTATTTCGTTATAAACCAGGAAGCAATAATGCAAAGCTGTCGTATGAATTTGAAACATTAATGTCGCTGTGAATATGTTTCGGATACGATGATGTATTAAAAATTGTGAAGGTAAGACGTAGTTAAAAAAAATTAACAGTTTAGGTTGAAGGCAACTACATCCATTGGATTTAAACTTCGACCGTATGGTTTATGTCCAGCAAACTGGGTCAATGTTAATGCATACACGGCAGCACCGAATGCATAGAACAAAAAAGCCATCTGCGTAAAATACATACTTCTCATTTAAAATGCGTTGACCTTTGGCTATGGTTTTAATGTCTCCTTCTGTTGACGATACTGCTTCCATAATTCCGATGTGATATCTAAATATTTGGTTCCATTATGGGCAGAATTTAATGGAGAATATTTCTGCCCTCATATATCTCGTATAATGCACGCACACATATGACAGGCCGAAAATCCGAAAAACCCACGTTTTCTGGACAAACCTCTGCCTCCTCTTGGATATCATATTGTATGCAACTAATCTTTATGAACATTATATCATCACTGCATCAAAATGGGTCCCTATTGACATGCACAGGGTGATCCCAAAGTCGGTGGTATGTAACAATCCTAGCAATGTTTCTTAAAACTTTTGTGATGCCTTATCATTATTTGAGAGAACTGTATTTGGCTAATGATTTATTTCAAAATAACATCCTTGAAAATCAGGAACCAATATAGTAACAGTTATGCAGGAAGTTAGAACAATTTCAAATCAACATCTAAATTAAAATTAAGGAATAATATATAAAATAAAGTTTTGGAAATTTCGTTCGTTCTTTATTCGTATAACGGATTCGCAAGAAGCATCAGCAGCTAATACTAAAAAGCTTTATGGTATAACAACGATTATGGACAGTGAATTAGCCTAAGGGCTATTATTACCAATGGGCGGAAATGTTTTATGTCTTTTTTTAAATTGAATCGCAACGTTATTTAAATGCTTATTCGATTATGTTTATGCTGATGTGTATTGGTTATGAATATTTTATTCAATTATTTTCCTTTGTATTTCCGCTATTTAATTTAAAATTTAATTAAATGAAAAAAACTATATGTTGTTTACCAATGAACAAAAATATAGCTGCAAATGAACACTATTTATGTGAAGTCGACTCTGTCAAAGGTAAATTGGGAAGAAATAACACTTTACAACAGGTTTTGATTTAAATAGAGAATAGGGAATTAGAGTGACCATGTGTAAAGAAATTCAACTTATTTCAAGCAAAATAAAAATTTACAAAAAGTGTTATGGCAGTATTGTAGCCCGTAAAAAGAGCTTCAAAACCTAACAAAGATAGAAGAATGAGGACCGTTCTGTAATTCATGGTTGATCTTTTTCTTGATTTTGCGCATAAGATGTTTTCCGGAAGACTTTGCAACTTCGTTTGAAATTTTCTCCCATCTGTT
>JAHZMV010007296.1:0-71225 GCA_027743765.1 Coecobrya sp. COE2
ATTCTGAAGTTGATATGCACAACCTGTGCATGTTTCTGGTTTTGATGTGCACACCCTGTGCATGTTTCTGAAGTTGCATCTTCAACCGCGAATTGCTTTTTGTCAGATTTTCTCTTTTCCCCTCTCACTCCAATCTACAAGTTAATTTTTTTCTCTTATCAGTACAACAACGAGGACGAATATACTCACTCATTTTACTGCTTTCCCTTCACTTTTACCACGAAACACGTGCATTTCCTGGGTTACCGTCATACCCTACGCATGCAATACATAACAAGTTTGTAGTGTGCTTATGAATATGAATGTATTATGCATCGTCATCATCACAGTAACTGGTTTCACTCGACAAACTTTGTGTGTGAGTGTGCATATATGTATATAGGTATGGATGGTGGTTTGATGCTGGAGTAGAAGGGAGAATACGTCTCAATTAGCGTGATTAATTTACTTCATAATTTAATTACCGGAAACGAAATGCACTCATCATCATTAGAATGTAAATTCCCCAGGGAGAGTCTTACTACTCGCTTTCTCTTTCTCTCTCTCACGCACACTTCCATTTGCTCTTTCCCTTTTCACTTTCATTTTTTATTATTCTTTTAACTTTATATGTTGAGTTATCAATATGCAAGTGGAAGGACGTGGACGACAGGAGACATCAAGTGACTAGTCATATATGCATGACTACTTATTATACTGGTGCTGTGGTGTGCACACTTCTCTCTACCCAACAAACTCTCACACTTTTTCCCAGTTTCGGGGAAAAACTTTTATCCTCATCATCACCAGGACCAACCAAATTTTCCAGCGCAGAATGCAATTCACTCCTTGTAAAACGTTCTTGTGTTGCTGTTGTTGTTGCTGCTGTTCTTGTTATTGAGAAACCACTACCAGCACCACCCTCACCGCCGCCGCAAGAACTACTTACTAAATATAGCATACTTACTACTGCACTGAACTGCTACAGCTCTGACATACTAATAATATTCAGTAATAATAATAGTAGTAATAACTTGCATATATGAAGCCATTGTTGTTCTTGTTGCTATGTGCTCGCTCACAAACATCCCAGCCAGCTGTATAGTACAACAGCGTCTTGTGCCATGTTCCAGGAAGAAAGTGGTAAGTAAACCGCAGTAGCACAAGAAGCTGTATAGCAGCTTCATAAGCAGTAGCATCTCTTCTTCCGCTTCCTTGTTCTTTTGTCGCCTTCCTCAGTCTCAACAATCCGCAAGGAAAAGTTTCCCGAGGAATTATAGGAAGTTGAGGCGCAGAAACAAGTGGAAGTAAAGTTCAATGAAAGCTGTAGAACATGCTTCTCATTCCCAATTTTCTTGCCCGTTCACGAAAACGGTACAGCATACCACACCACAAAGGGCAGCTGATGCTGTGTAACAACAACCAACAATGTTTTGGTGGAAACTCACTCTCGAGACGAAGAATTTAGCAAGTTTGTTCTTTCCTTCTTTTTTTCCAGACCGAGCAAGTGTTTACGGCACCTGTGATAATGATGTTTGTGGTATCATAATAAATGGTGTATATGACGACAACTTGAACATAGTCTGCATCGCCAAGTTGTTCAACTAATCGCAGTCTCCCTCCATTCCACTTTCCTCAAGATTAGTTGAACTGATATAATACTAGCATGTAGCATTACCGCTTGTGTTAAATGCCGCACATCTTGGCTTGTCAAAAACCTGGTATTAATTTTTCCTGACACTGTCCCCAAAACACAAAAAAATCTCATATTTTCAAGTAAAAAGGAGGAAAACAATTGACTAAAACTAAAGCTGATGATCAATTTGGTTGATTAGGTATAAGGCTATCGTACTACTACATACTACATGATTACACCACCATCATCATCATGATCTTCATTGGACGAAAGCATTGGTGGTAAAGTTATTTATGATACTTTATCAGACTTGATGGAAGAATGAATTCACTTGATTCAGTGTGACGTGTAAAAGTTCCTGCTACCTACAGCAGTACACCATGACTAGTGTGTTGGTGGGTAAGTCAAGACCAGTAACTTGTTCTCTCTTTCTCTTTCTCTTGCATTTCCTTTTTCTTGATCGTCTTTACCAACCAGAAAGAAAATTAATGTCTGCATTTATCAGAAAATTCCATCATTTCAGATTTTCCTTCTTCTTTTTCTCTGAGGAGCACACAAAAGAATTATGTATTGCGTCTGTCTTCTTACTCAACTCAATACCGCAAGACTATTTACGACTTGAATGTATTCGTACGCCATTCCATTTGCTTGTCATGGCTTCTCTTCTGAGCGAGTATGGCACAGCAAAAAATAATAAAAATATGTAGTAATATCATAGCATCATGTCAATTTCTGTAGATTAGCACGCCCGTTGCACAATGAATGATGCAGGAAATCGGTTTGGAGCGGGATAACCTTGAAAATGACACAAAGAAAGGGAAAACTGAAGGCAGCGTAGGAGGCCGAAGGAAAGAGAAAGTTTATGGATTATGCTTACCGCTGCTGCTAGCATACATACACAGTCATCATATATGGTAGGTAGGTACAATACATTATCCTTAACTTGAATAACCTCAGTAGTGCATAGGTATAAATGCGTGGATATAAGCAAAAAACGCATCTCATAAATTATACAACTCAATCAAACTGACAATGGGCTCATTTTTGATGGATTGAGCCGTCTAAAGTTCTTGACGTTTCTGGCTGTTATGCTCGGAGGAAGAAGAAAAAGAAAATGCAGTTTTTCTTGCCCGGAATTCTCCTCTTCCGTTTCTTGCTATGCATCACACAATAAGTGCATTATCCCATGTACCCATCCCAGTGCGTGTGCATCCACGCATTTCATTTCATTTACTCCATTTGGATATGTTGCACCTTTTCTTCTCTCTATCAATCCATCTAAAAAATAAGGACACATCTCTTTCCCCTTCCTCGCCAGAAAATAACGATTTTACCTTAAAAAGGCAACCTGAATAGGAAATGATGCATTATTTGAAAAGTTGATCGTTGCTCGGTTGGAGGCTAATGCGTAATGAGACTGAGGGAAAATGAGGAAGAGAAGTTGTAGTGAATTAATGAATGGAAATGGAATATGTGACGTCTCTTTCTATTAAAATGTTCACTGTTTGTTGTTGTTGGTGCTACATGGTACCGATGTTGATGCGGAAGTGCTGCGAATACAAGTGGAGCACTTTATATTTCACTATTTCTTGTTGATAATGCAAATAAAATGCAATGTTCCCCCGTCCACCCACCTATCCCAGTGAACCACCATCACCGCTGCAGCAGCTTATTTCATTTGATTCTTTTGGACAGAGAATGACGGAACAGGAGTTGAACACGTATTCATATATTTATAATGGAAAGCAGCGGTAGTGGTAGCTGTGGTGGTGGCGGTTGTAGGAGAAGAAGACAGAATAGGACTATACTGGTTGGATTTGGCTGAAATAGAACACAGACCATGAAAGAAATACAAGTCCGTTGGGATAACAGCTTCTACATCCACATTCAACAACAAACTTGCATTTGTACAATACACGCTATGGGTTATCTCCTTGATATGCATAAATATCTCTACATTTTACTACAAAATAGAGAGAAGGGTAGTGAAGGGAAATAGATGAGCATTCTTCTGGGATTCCTTTCACTTCCACTTTGGGAAACAAATGGAAAAAGATTCCTTCTCTCTTTCTCCGACTCTCTGTTTATACAGTTATATGCATTCTCTCTTCCTGTTCTCTATTTACATACAAACTAACATGCAAATTTAACAATGAAGGCGAACTAAAAAAATCACATTTTTCTCGTTCCAAACTTTCCGGCCTTTACTGCACCGGCTATTTTTAGCACCTGGGTACCTTTTCCCAGCTTTATACAATTACACATTTATAAAGTTACATAAACGTAATAAATAAACAACGCATTTATTTTAGGATGAAATGTGTGTCAGAGCACTTAATTGTTTGTTTGTGTAAAGTAAGGACATAATGCGTATAGACAAAAATATAAAGAGAACAAAGAGAATACACGTATAACAAGGACAGGTTTCCATGTGGATATCACTTTTCAAGTGGCGGTGACGCAACAAGGAAGAGCCCTTATCCCGCATAAATGCTACACATTCAGGCTCACAAATGAATGAGTCAGTCAGCGTGTGACACCGTCATCACAAGAATGTTTTTATCATCGGCAAACAAGAATGGAATTCCTATTTTCCTGGGGAATTTCACCTGCAGAATGGCATGACACGACATGTAAGAGCAGCAGGTAAGGTATATCCTATATAAAGACTGCATTTTATAAATATAGACATCTTAAATGAAAATATCTTGGTATAGCAGCATTGCATTGAAAGGGGGAAAGGGAAAAGTAGATTTAAAAAAGGAATTCAGTCAGTTCCCCTGAAATAAGAGTTGTGCAACAGAGCAGCAGCATTTCACTGGCAAAAGAAGCAAAGCCCATTGAACCATCAAAAACTAACATTGACTCCGACTCACACATACAAGCCCTCTTTCTCTCTCTCTCTTCTTTCTTTTCCATTTCCAAAACCAACCCAGTCAGCAGACATAAAAGCGCACTGAAGATGATGAGAAAAAGAGAGACTATCAAGCAAGCATGTACAACAACAAGTGTAAATACAAGTCTTCCATTTCTTCTACCAGTGTAGCTACTTATGTAGTATAAATAATATAAAATGCCAGAATTTTTCTTCTTTGCTTTCTTCAACTTTTATGCCGTCTCTCTTATTCCTGCTTCACTGACTGAACAAGTACTCCTTCTTCTTCTATCATCATCATCGTAGTCGTCGCCACTTCCATTTCTTGTACGCTGTTCACAGGAAAACGGAATGGTTTCACATAATGATGATTCATGCATACCTGTCTTCTATTTTCTCCATGTATCTAGTTCCCATGCTGCCTTCATCTGACTCTTCTCGTGCAAAACTTAAAAGGGTTTCTTGAAAGAAACTAGTATTTACACAAACAGAATACACACACACACATCCACAAAAAGACAACCTGACAAGATGGTATGAAGAATAGTGGCGCTGGTAGACTTATCAAAGCATATTATGCATTATTTAGATGAGAGCAGGAAATATTTAAGACACCAAGATAATATGCCACATATCCTCAGCAAACAGTACGAGCAGCAAGACGTTTCTTGTAATGTGAACCAGTGCGATTTCTACTACCACCACCTTTTTCTTCGTCGTTGACATCGTCATCAGCAGCACTGCCGCTATTTTATATCCTTTTTACAATCCACGCAGGCAGGAATTTGTGCTTGTTCCGTAAAAGATTGACTTCATAGAACTTTTTTCGTACTTTGAAATGTATACATGCAAGAAAATGAGACAGTAGAAAAAATATTTTTTGCTTTGCACTGATTTTGGATAGAAGAACAAGACAGGTAAGGTGACATAAGGTGGCAATTAAAAGCTTTCTTTTTCTCTTTCTGACTTCTCCGTTTCTTGCTTTTCCTAATGTTTCAAGTAAACTTGAGAAAAAGTAGACTTCTCGTTTTTCCCATCGTACCTACTTTTACAACGCTTGCAACCATTTTTCTCCCTTATTAAATACTTCAAAACTCTTCAACTTCTTGCCTTCCTCTTCTGAAACTTGCATAGAAGCAGCAATAAAAGTAGTTACATTTTTCCGTATCCACACGGCTACATTTGTCCTTTTTGTCACTACAAGAGAAATAAAAAAGGAGGAGGGAAGAAAACCGAAGATGTGTTCATATGACACACCTTTGCTCTTTTCCTCCATTAGACACGGTTACCTTCACTCTTCTCAGTTTAAACATAAAACCTTCAAACATTCCTTTCTACACTGTTTCTTTTCAACATTCCTCCTTTCACTTGTTATAGTCCAACTCTTTTGAACAAAACTTGTGCACTTTAGTGCACTGCAATATGCTCACGGTGTAAAGAGCTGAGCAAAAAACCAAGTCACACTTTCTCGTTTGCTCTCCTATTCTCCAACTTGTTTTGTTAAACTCTCTCAAGCGCAACAAAAACATGTATCTCTGACTACTATACTGTCTCTGATTTCACAATGAAACGGGAAAATAAAAACTTGGAAACTTCTTTCTCTCTCTTCTTAATAGGGCTGGATGATAAAGGAACGTTGTCATGCTTGTTTCTTAACCGTTTTCCTGTTGGCGATTAAGTACGTGCACTTTACAAAGCGTACAAAATATAATGGTCATTGTCGTCATAATCTTTATCATCATAATCATCGCCATGGTCACGATTGTCGTTCTGTCCACAGCAATTGACTTGGCTCCCAAAAATCTACCGAATATTAAAGTACCAACTTTGGAGAAAGGTGCAGGTTGTTTTCCCCATTTATTTCACTTGAAGACACAAAAACTTTTTTCTAGTTTTCATGTACAAAAGTCATTTTGTTGTAGTTCTACTTTTTTTTCTTTATATCACGTTACAAACCATCACGACAGCCTCTGTTAAAAGTTACCAGTAGGAACTGCTTTGAAAAAAGTGTACCTTTTTTCTGACCAAATCGTTGGCAAACTTTCCTATCCTTGTTGTCCTCAGGAGACATTTTTTGCTACTTTTTTCTCGTCCTTTTTACGTTTAAAGTTATTTCATAATTTCAGGAACAGTTTACTTCTGGATTGAAAAAAGGAGACAAAAATATTCGTGACCTGTTCCTTCCAGTCAGATCATGGCATTCCTTTTAGCTTACTTTTCTGCATGGACTACTTTACTTATTTACTTTACTTACTTTATTGTTCACGTTTAGAAAATAAACTTGGAAAATAATATTCAATACAAAATATGTTCAAGTTATATTTTCATATTTTGTGTTGCAAAATATGACAACCATATTGTAGTTTCTACAAACTTTCTTTTAATAGTATAAAGCATACATTTTTAAACTGAACAGTCAAAATCGAAAGTATGTCGGTCGTATCATTTATATAGAATAATATATTTAGAAGAGGAAGCAAATTTTTTTCACAAAGCACATACGTTATTGAAAAAAATGAATTCTTATGGAGAAACTGAACTATGAGCCAGTGAACTTTATTATTACAAGAGAACCAAATTTGAAATTTTATTGGAAACATCAGACCAATACAAAATTCCAGATGAAATGAAGATGACGATGAAGCTGTGAGTGTGAAAATGGAAGGGGAAATTGGTAAAATTCCTTTTCCGAAATTGTCAACAGAGAAAATGAACGTAGAGATGAAATGCGGAACATAAATTCTTTAACGATGAAAAGATGATCATGCACATATTTTCTTCTACTCTTCATCATATTTCCGTTTGCTACACGGTTGCCTCATCAAAATATCAATTTGGAGAAAGAAAAGCACGAGAAGAAGCAAGAATAACAATAATCACACAGCAGACTAGCTACTACTACAAGCATCAAAGTAGAACTAATACTAACATTTTCTTTTGCAGAACATACTTAACATTTAACATTGCAAGTTGCATATATAAGTCAGGAACGAAGTAAGTCAAAGACATAAACGAAACCGTCCAGTGAGCCAGCAGCCAAAAGGGAAATTCCATTTTACGAGCTGAAGAAAAGAAGAGGAAGATAAACTATTTACGTTTTAAAAACAGTAGCCGTCGTGGCACACACCATCCCATCCCTTTTACGCGGCCAGCATAAGTCCCAGCATGACGATCTTCATGAGATGTGTATTAAAAAATAAATAAGGTCACATACCAAAAATCCTCTTTCGGAATATTGGATCTCGTCGACTGAGCTTTACTAGTACCATACGCTGGTAGCAAATGAACTGCCGGAGAGAAAAAATTTGGCTTCTTGTTGCGCTACGAGATGCAGTTACCATGGTGGCTTTGGATAAAGAGTTTATTTTTTCTTTAAAACAGTTTACTTTAGTTGCCTTAGTCATGTATACAGGAACAATCTTTGTGTGGTATAGCATCTTCACAAGAGGCAAAAAATATATGGCAATGCAACTACAACTGCGGTGGGCTGCAAGGCTTCAAAACCCAATGTTTCAAAAAATATTTCCAATTTTTATCTTGGCTTTGCTTGCTGGCTTGCTTTCCATAAAAAATAAATACCAGGAATTCCTTTCGCTATATTGCTTATAGCAGACAACGGCTATGATGGTAATCATCGGAAGCATCATGATCTGATCAACGAAATCATGTTATGCATGCATACAACTTGTATCATCTTGTCGTGTTCTTTTTCTTGATCATGACGGCTTAAGCTTTTCATGCAAGACCAGCTTGGTGATGTATTTTTTTGTAATAACCCTTCCCCTTTCTTCTGGCCTTAAACTTACTCACAATCCACAATGTTCACCCTTTTCTTCCATCATCAGTCGACTCCTGTTGTTATCATCGTCGTCGTTCATTCCATCTGATTCCCCGAACATTTTTCCTATTATGTTATGTGACTTTTGCTCCCTCTTTCCATGTATAAGTTTGTGTGTGTGAGCGTGTGCGAGTCAGTATGCTTTATTGACTTTCAAAAGGGATCATTATGAGATATTATTAAAGAATTTGTATACACCAATCTCGCTCGCCCTGCCGTTTGGTGAGTAGTAAGTCAGTCAATACGTATGCATGTATATGTTCAAAAAGGGAATCATCATCAACAACAGCAAACTGAACAACACCAGCAGCAGTAACAATGAAAGTTTTGGAGTTCCGTTAGAGAGTTTCATTTCGAACCAACTTTTAGTTTTCAATACAAGTCATCATCATTGGGAAAATGGGACTAGATTGGATTTTAACTCTAATTTCATGATCACGCCTTCAATAGCGTATAGTAGTAGTAACGTTAACTAACCTGTTTCGTAACCATGCGCGGCAACTGGGTCGCGATATCTTATACAGAATACTATAGTGAGCGGTGTAACATTTTTGTGTGCACTTGTTTCTAAATTTGTTCTCAAACACGAGGGATTTCAAAGAGGAAGAATCCATCCTTGAGAGAACTATGCATCAAACTAAGGTTGAACATGTGGTTAGACTAACGTCGTGGTGGAGGTGAATGTATCGGCGTTGCTACTACTGAAAGTTACACGTAATCTCAAAGATGTTGTGTATCTCGTTCAACGTCTTGTTCGCAAGGAAAACACTAAATCCATCCTCAGTGGCAGGTCCCTTGATAATTTTCATGGAAAGACGAAAACCTAAGCGAATAGCAATGATAAAGAAAACTTGTGTTTTTTTCCTTCTTTCTAAAAATTACTACTTTGATTTTTTTTCACCAGCAAAATTTCATCTCTGTTTTAATACACCCTGCAACATTTTTTGTTTCTCTAAGTTTAACTTGTACTTTTTTAAGTGAATAGCTATCTCCAGAGTCATTCATCTCTAAACAAGTGTCAGTCTTCAGTAGTGGAAACTGCTTTACATGATGATACAACACTACACACAACAAGCTACTGACTGAAACATGTGCGACTATGAAAATACTAATGGTTATGCAATAATACACGCTTTTTGCAGATTTGATTTTTTAAAGTTAAACAAATTTTCAACTTTCTTGTATCACTCCAGCATTTCTTCATCAGTTCATAAGTAACACAAAAAATGTGAGCAGCGAACGTCAAATGGCATAAAAAAGTTTATGTAGATAAGCATACATTATTTTTTGTCTGATGAGCCATTCTCTTTTGATTTCTGTTATGATGGTGATGGCTGCTGGTGTTGATGATGATGACTGGCTGAATGACTCAGTTGGATGAACTCATCATTTTGATGTATGCCTCAAACATAAATATTTAGAGGCACTGGAAACATCTTCTGGATGTTCCTTTTTTTCCTCGCTAACTGCCACTGCCTCCTATTACTACTTCAGCTGCTACAAAAAAGTGCAGTAAAAATTTCAATGGCCCTACAATAAACAGAGAAGGAGGACGACGCCACCGCTATCATCATCATGATTTTCTCTCTCTCTCTCTCCATACCTCCTTCTATTTTCAAGTTACAATTGTTGTCCTCCTCATCCTTGTCGTATTTTTTAAACAGAAAACGATGCAAAGCAGCCTTATAGCCGAGTCAACGATTTTCCTCCTCGATATTTATTCTGAATTTTCTTTTTTATGACTTTTGCCAGCAGTGTTCGCAAACAAGTTTGGGAAGGAAATGAAAAAGAACAGAGAGGAAGAAGCAGGAGGAAAAAATAATAATTCCGCCCTGTTTTTTATCCTCCTTCATGATCATGGAATCCATCATTTTTATTATTACTACACAAATATATTTACTTCCTTTCTACACACACACAGTTCCATGATTATGACGATAGCACGCTGTACTCTCGTAAAATATTCCAAATCCAATTTTCCTTCCAGATAAAAAGTAAAAAAAACTTTAGTGATGGTGACTGCATCTTACTTTAATACCATCTGTCCATTTTACGGACATATTTACAATATGAATAACACATTGAGATAACGTCCTCTTCACTGTCCTCGTCCTCGTGGAACTCTCTCAAAATTCATATATTCCAAAGATTGTTTGCACATCATCCTCATCATCATCCATATTATTTCCATATGACTTTGCGATTTAAAGAGGAGCACCAGAGAATGTTAGGAAGCTACATCAAATTCACCACACATCTATCAATCCACCAAAAATCTAACCACTCAACCAAGTGGGAGTGGAAGCTCGGCTAACAACAAATCTAACAAAAAATAGTATACGCCAGATTTTTCCTCCGGGACTATGAGCTCACTCATGCTAGTCAACTCATTCAAGTTGGTTATGAGATTCAGTTTCAGCTCAGCTCATAGCCTCTACCACACTTTATCTTGTTCGGCCCTCATACTAGTCCTTTCTTTCGACCAAAGTGCTACTTATACAGCAGGAAAAGCCAATGCCCAACATTAAGCGTTCAGCAAATAGTTTAAGTACGAAAAAGTTTGTTTTTCTACAATTTTAGGAGAGGATGATCCAAATGGTGAGGTTATACACATGATTATATGATGGTGGTGCGTGGGAGAAAACATTTTTTAAATATGGATATTTCCTCTCTAATATCCTCGGAGAGCTTTTGCAAAACCTGGTGGGAATATCATTTCATAACGCATTTTTACGAGAGGAATGAAATCAAATTAAATTTCATCACATCGTCCGCCTGCAGCCCTCCCCGTGGTTCAGTTGCCCTGCTGTATTCTACTCCCTTTCAATGCCTGACCACTGTCCACAATGCATAGAGAAACCGCCATTAGGCATTTTTTACGACTGTCAATAAGCGTAATAATGTATTCTGCCTTCTGGTTGTTATTACGTATCGGCATGCGCCACCACTAACTTTGCATGAATATATAAATCTTCTCATAGCAGGCATTCCAATTTGTGCACCGGAGCCTCGTCAAAAACATTCCAAATAAAAAAATATTTGTGCGGTACATAGTCCTCCTGTTTGATTAGGCATTCAAAATAAATACTCGTGTAGGAAACTGCGTTCATGACAACAGAGGTTTCCCTCTATTGAAATTAAACACTTAACCTTGTCCCGGCAACATAGCTAGAGACAGTTCCACAACTGCCCTGTTTGTTTGTACACTGCATAATGTTGTAAGGAAGGGAAAAATTGAGATAAATGGGAGTTCAGTGGAGAAACTTTACGAACTGGCAATGGTCATTAGTTACACTATATATAGAGAAAAACACAAGGAGGAGAAGAAGATTCAGAGGGACAGGAGGAGTTTTATGTAGTTAGAGCTGTAGAAGTAGTGGTATTAATAGTAGCATCTCAGATTTCCCTGTAAACCCATTCATCACAGAGGGATGGGAAGTTCAAAATAGTCTAATATTATTACCGCTTTCCTTTCTCTCTCTCGCCTTTACTTTCTTTCAGAAGAAAATAAATGAATTTGCTTTTTCTACTCTTTTCTCGCCGCGACTGCAACAACTACCAGCAGCACCACTATACAAGCCTATCTATTTTATCCCAGGAAAATGAGCTACTTCCAAAATATTATTGTTTGGAAATTGCACAAGACAGCTCGTTTACTTATTTATGTCCTTCTTCTTCTTCATCTGGCTGGTTGCTTGCTTCCCTACTAACAAAACTTTCGTGCAAATGTGCAGAGATGGCAATCTCCATTATTATTATCTCTTTCCAGGAAAAAGACCTTTCACTATATTCTTTGGTATGCTGGTGGTAAAAATAATCAGTTTTCTTCACTTTCCTACGTAGCTACATAAATATAGCAAAACACATTTAGAAAATTATGAATTTTCTTCGTTCCCACTTTCACTTGTTGCTACACTTTACTGAAAAACTTTAATGAATATACCAACTTTTATTTTTCCGGTTTATTTCTCCATATTATTTTATTTCTTCTTGTATAAGGCTTAATATTAAAATGGAACGAGATTTTTTAACAGTTGGTTGGACGTAAGCTAAAGGTGAGGAGTAATAATAGAGACTCTGCTTGGATATACAAATGTATGTTGGTAGTTTCAAGTTTAATAGAACGGATTGATGGAAAGAACCTGCCCCTTTCCTGATCGAATCATTATCCGCACCCTATACAAACCATCATCGTCCACATAAATCAATCCATAAATGTCCGTTCCCTTCAAAATTTCCCTGCAATATGTGTAGAGAAAGTGGGGAAAAATTCACTCTTCATCGTATTAAGTATATTCAGTAGCTATATAGTTCAACGGATTTTTTTGGGGAGGAAAGTTGATGATGATGGTGATGGCGGTAGTGATGTGAAGAAAAGAAAGGAATAAAATTGACTGCTATCCATACACACACACACTTTATAAGCTACCTTCCGTTTATCATCATCCAATCCATCTATTCCATCAAGCTACTTTACTTACTTATTTTTTACCCTTTTGAAAAGTGAGCCGTGATAGGCGTGGTCACATCCTCCTTACTCTCATCATCAGTTATATTTTCTCTCTGACCAGCACAGTGTAATAATGGCGATGATGAAGAAGAAGATAAAGATGAGAAAGTAGAGAGGGGAAAACCGGAAAAAATACGGGTATATTGTCGTGAAAAAGAGGGTGACCGTATAATGGAGAGGATACGAAAATGAAAAAAGAAAACCTTGCTTTCTCATTTTAAAAAAAAAATAGAGTCAAAGCTAAATGTACATGTGTAGTGTATAATTTATTGCGTTGTAAATTATAGGATAAATTTTATATAAAAAAAAGTACAGTGCTGCTGCTCTTACCATTTGTATTGATGTTCAGTCGGTTGGACATGGTCAATGCGGCAGAGTGATGGTCAGAGTCCTGGTATGTACCATCAGAAACGTCTGATGAGGAGTCCACTTCAGATTCCAGCTCATTTCGTAGATGGTCTCGACTGGACAAATGTTGGGATCGATTATTTCTACTAGTACTATTTACACGGTGGGGTTGTTGGTGATGATGATGATTCCTCATTTTTGCCGATGAGGATTTTTTGTTTGTCGCATGAGACGACGGGGGTTGCTGTGAGGATGGTGGCGGCTGGGAGGAGGCGAAATGGTGATGAGGACTGTTGTCAGGCTCGCAGTAGATCCCATTGGATCGATTCGTTGTGCCTTGATAGCGGTACATCTTGCTAAAGAAATATATTATTTCTTTCCTTCTTTCCTATATTTCCTCTCGCACTGATTACATATATAACGCTTCACGGTTTTTCTCCAAGTTCACTCCTGTCCAGGGGCTGTGGACGTGTCTGTAGCAAAAAATGGAGAAAATGAAATAGTTCATTATTATTGATCAATGATCATCATTAACTATACTACTACTCTGTGAAACCGTACACACACATAACATGTGTAACTTGCGATAAAGTCTGTTTCCTTCTCTACTAGTTTTTTATCATTA
The DNA here is from genome assembly GCA_027743765.1 of Coecobrya sp. COE2. NCBI lineage: Eukaryota > Metazoa > Arthropoda > Collembola > Entomobryomorpha > Entomobryidae > Coecobrya > Coecobrya sp. COE2. The sequence goes on from JAHZMV010007296.1 coordinate 13,812, forward strand.
GAATCAGCAAGGAAGCCAGGAGGACAGCCGCGACGACAGCAGCAAAAAACGGTAAGTCATCATCATCTACAGCATTAGCAATATCAGGAAGCTTTAATTTTGATTCGTGCTAGAACACTGCTTTCTCTACACTTTTCTTCTTTAAAAACCCTTGCAGGAAAAAAAACCACTATGACGGTGAAGTTATATTGATGATCAATGGTCATGTCAGGAGGTCATAGTTATACCATACATATTTGGTTGGATACATTATACATACATTAGACACATATATACCGTTAGACACACTCCTTTTCGCTATCCATTTATTACTGCATTCATACCAGTTCACGTGCTAAATGACCCATGGCATCTCCTTATTGCTTCGTTTCACGCACTTGAACCCCATGAAAATCATGAGTTGGAGAGAGAAGGATGCCAAAACCATAGCAAAAAGTTGCCGATAGTAGATGCATAAGTAGGTAGAAAATTTGTATTGCGTAGTGGTATTCCTTTTTGCTACCTTCCAACAATAACCCAAAATGCGGAATCAGTGAAATTGGTCATCATCATCACAATACAACACACATACCGCACCATCATCATCCATCCGTCCAGCAACTCATACATATGTAAATTACACGGTTCAGCTGAAACAACTTTTTTCTCTATTTATCGTTGACTTCACTTTTTCCTCCATTTTATACTGCATGATAGCATGATTAGATTAGCCATACGTAGTATTCCTCCCGGTGACGGGGATGGAGCATTGTGTGCATACACACCTCAGCAAACAACAAGTATGCAACCTTCAGTCTCTTCGCAAGAAACTCATTTCACTTTACTGGTTTAAAACATTCAGTATGCAGCAGTGAGTAGCCAGAATTCAGTGGAAATACGTACAAAGTTTCCAGGCAAACGGAAGGAGAGACAGAGAAAAGGGAATGAAACCGATTGGTATGGTCAGACACACTTTAGACACTCACTCAGTTCACTGCTATCAGAGCAGAACGTGTACGTATACGAAAAATAGCACCAAGCTCAAGCGGCGGCACTACAGCATAATCTTTTTTCTTTGGTTGATGCCCTGGACTCTTTCTTGTTTGTATCGCGATACAATACTACTACTGGTCAGGATGTTCATGACGATGATCACGATGAGAAGTACATTTTACGCGTGTTTTCCGCTTTTCCCCATTTTCCTCTAGTTATCTTGCAACAATAACAGCAGCATAAGCAGTTGTTGTAGCTGTAGCGAGTAGCAGACAGAACCAACAACAACAAAAACAGAGAGGCAATCGCAATATTATGAAATATCCGGAAAGCAGAAAGAGAACCAAGGAGCCAAGTGTGTACGAGTCTAGCTTCAAGATGGCTCATTACCGCACGGCACACAGTGAAGTAGTCATTATTACCACTATACATATTTATACATCTACACAATATATGCCTACATCAAACCTAGTGGGATGTATGTATGTAAGTTGGAAGAACTTTCTTCGCTGCATTTTCTTCTCATTCGTTTTTCCCAACTAAATACATATCTATATTTTAGCCATTCTCTTCTCCTGCTTTTCTTTCCACTTTGCAATCTATACACACATATATATTTTTCTACATATTATTTGCTGTTTTCGTATCACCCTTTTTCACCATTTCATCCAATTCCACTTATACATTCCCTTTGCACATTTAGTTTCCTTGCTATTCGTCTACTTTTTCCCACTCTTATTTTTCTATCCCATTCTATTCCACTCTCAATTTTCTTCTCTCTTTTTTTATTTTTCTCATGCCACCGCCACCGGTTTTTTCGCGTAGTCATCCACTCATTGTTAACTCCACTGGTGCTACTCCTACTACTACCACCAGCCATAATAAGAGAAGAAATGCTTGTTGTGTAGCTGTAGTAGTAGGAGCAGTAGTCGTACAATTACATTAGTGTAACGTTACGAAAAAAGGACAAGGGCAAAATTAAATTTGAGATCGTATTTTACATCGTTTAAATGGCACCAGAACAAGAGGAGAAAGAAGATAGGAAAAAGGATGAGACCAATTGTAATGCGGGACGTGGGCTGCTACTGAAGGAGACGTTTTTTTACTTTCGTACATACATACATACATGCATACACACATACCTATGAAGTATTTCGTTTCAACTTATTAGATGCATTTCCCAATTTTAGTGGGGCACGTGACGATCATTACTACTTGTTCGTGCTATACCGAGAATGATGCTGGCTCAAATTGCAGACACAGAAATACATACCATCATCATCGTGCTCGAGAAGAAGAACTCGTTAGAGAGAATTTTATTTTTGTACTGGAAGTAGCCAGTAAAATTACTTTGGAAAGTAAATAGGACAGAACACACAGGAATGTTTGGTATCAGCAATTGTTTGTGAAAGCAACAGTGTTTTAGTTTCTTTCTTGACTTTAGGCGGATTTCCTGAACGAGTTTCTTGAGAATGCAAGTAAGTTTAAGTTTCTTCGAGTTGATTACACACACAAAAGTCAACATAATCATCAGTAGCAGCAGGATGAGCGTCATCGTAGACATCTACTGTAGAATTGAATGTCCATCAAAAATTAATAAAGTTTACAATGAGAAAAAGTACAGTAAGAGAGAGTGGAGGAGATAATATGCAAATTTAGTAGTGAAGACAAAACGTGTCCATGCTCAAGTTTTAGGTATAAGCGTGTGTGAGTGTGCACATATTATTATTTTTAATTAAAATTCTTTCAACTTGACGATTATGATCTTGTTGGTGATTGCAATTGTCAACGTCAGGAAGGAGGAAGATGAAAAAGATTATGTAAAAGATGATTACTATGATAGTAATCTGAGTCGACTGAAGGTATTTTCCTAATTTCTCCCCCTTTGTATTTATTTTTAATTTTAACCCTTCCCGGACTCAGTTGAATACTAACTAATTGTAAGATTTCCAACTAACCAACTCGTAACTTTCAAAGTACAAGGCTACTCACGCACGGAAAAACAGACGTGTCATCCTTATCATCACCATTGTTGCCAAGAATTAATTATTAACAAGATAAATACAGCTTTTTGATGTGGAGTAAAATGTAAGGGAAGGACGTGCAAAGAATGAACAGTTTGGCATTGGGAGACAAACATTATTATTTTTTTAATGTAAGCGATTCTCATTCTCTGTACATTTTTTTCCTGGGCGCACGCTCCACTTTCTTGTGTCTATTTACAGAACTAAAAGGTTTGTTCAAGAAAATCCTGGAAAATTCAAGAAAAGAAACCTTCGTTTTTTTCTACCTCGTTATACCAGTGAAACAAGTACCCGGGAACGTGTGTAGTGGTACAAGTATTGGTAGTAGTGAAACGGGAAGAAGGTGGGTAGGCAAGCAAAAAGACTTAAGACGATGACGACAAAACCATTTAAACTTTTGATCACACTCACTGAACAAAATGAGCTCGCGCCGCGTACGTGTCTTTCCAGCCAAACTTGAAGCAAAGAAAGTAGTAAGAACGAAGGATGAGGACGACCAAGACGACAACGAGGAGAATAAATAAAATGGAAAGTTTTTTGTCAGGGTTCACACTTACACGACGAGAGCACATACACACTCACAAACACAACAACGACAAGTTCAACAATACAGAAAGGCCACACACACATACATTATAGAAGCCATATATTGTCGTCTTATTCCTCTGGTTTCTACTTTAAGTAATAATAAAACTCGCTTTCTCTCTCTCTCTCGCTCACTCTCTGATTCGCTTTTATTATTTCTCTGCCATTCTTCGTTGTTATTTGTAACTGTCACCGGAACTGAAAGAGCAGCGGCGACGGAGGCAACGTCTACAGAAGCTTTGTAGTAGAAACGACACTGCTCAACTGTGAATGATTCCTCTTATTCTTCTCCTCCACCTTCTCCTTATACTTTGTCTTCATGTAACAAACTGACTACGCATTTCTTGACGTAATATCATCATCGTCCTAATCTTTATTTTACAAACTACAGAGAGAAAAAGCAGAAAGAAAAGATAAAATCCTTTTAAAAATATATACATAGTCAAAGGAGACAAAAAAATTAAAGGATTTTTTTTTTACTTTTTCTTGCTCTTTAATCGGACTTACTTCCTTTCCAGTAGCAACTCAAGATACAGCTTGAACTATTTGTGATGATGATGATGACGATAGTTTGGAGAAGGTCACCAAAATTTACATGGAAGTAGGGGCCATTTTCTTCCTAATAGTAGGGTAATATTATTATCACTGCTTCCACTACTTGTAGTAGAGTTATATGGTTGGAACAGGAAGAGGAATGGAATAAAACGGAAAAAGTGACACAAGACGAGTTGCAAAGAGGAAGGAAGATGCATATAATTGGACATGGCTACGTTTTATGAACAAGTCAGTCAGTTTCTCTTTGTCTCTTTTCCTTGGCTGCCTCTCGTCTCATCTTCTACGCTCGTTTTCATTAACGTCGTTGTGCCAAGAGTTTACTCCACCCACTACTAAAGGAGAAAACACCATGTGCATACTAACAAGTTCTCTCTAACTGAGAGAAAATGGAATAACGACACAGAGAACGCGGATGAGAATGAGAGGACGAACAGAGAAAGTCATTCTCACTTTCACTCAAACCCATTCACTCCATCTCCTTCCTCCACTATTTATTCAATAAATGCCATTTTGGAGAAGAGAAATTGCCACTACCATTTCTATTTCAGTTGCTTTTCTTCGCAATGTCCTTGGCAGGAATGTTCAATTCATGTGCATTTATTTTTTCCAAATAGAACTTCAGAATCTGCTTTTTCTTTCTCGTAGCAGACCTCTCTCTACCCATGTCGTTATAAACTATGCAGGCAGCAGTACGAAAACAAGACAACTTCCGGCTTGTTTTCTTGAAGAATATTACGCACTGCAAGACAACCAACAAGATGATCATGAATAGGACAAGTATTAAAGACTTTTATTTCATGTTCTCCACGCTACTGTTTCATATATGTATATTACATCATAATCATATTGTCTATGAGTGTCGTCACATGTATATATAGTTAGTAAACGATCCAAAAAAAGTCTCTGGGAGAGAAGAAGGTAAGTGAAGATTTTGGAATGAAACCTATTATGTCGTCTTTCTCTTCTTTCTTGGCTAATCTTGTAGCGAGTTGTGACAGGCAGTCACGTGCTTGTACATTGCCCCGGCTACACTTTTATGCTATCAGCATTACTTACTGTTATTGTTGTAATGTATGGAACTCTTCCCGCGACGGGAGAAACTCGACAATATATAATAGATTATTATTATTGTTATTATTAATCCCATTCGCCCTTCTCCAAAGTCTTGGCCTATTCTTTGGAGAAAATAGAGCGGAATGAGTAAATTTCCTTTGAAAATGGCATCCTCTTGCATGAAAAGTATTCAAAGGGAAGGAAAGAAGATGAAACATGGGAATAATGATATAAATGGCACGACTGTGAATGCTAGAAGCGAAATAACGTAATAATCGTTATAAGTGAGTGTTCTATCGAGTGTGCACACTGGAGCACCCAAGTCAACTGGAAGACGAAGACAAGAAGGAAGGCGGCTCATATAATTTGTTTGGACCTTTTGCACATGTGGTCGTGCCAAAAATAAAACATTTCCGATATACTTTATTATGTACAGCGGTTATTGTACGTGTACTACCTAGTGTTACAGTACGTCACCTTAATTATACATTATACATACGGTTTTGCAAAGTACGAAAATAAACGTATGCCAATTTTTCAGGTTAAAAATCAGATTGTATAATGCATTTGCATTTGAATAAAAAAATTATTTCACTATTTTTAATGCAAAACAAAAATATTCAAGACTACTTGAAAACTTACGCAGGTTTAAGGATCATTGAGATTTGAGAGCTACGAAAAATATTTTTGCATGTGCGTGCGTGGGTATAAAACTGAACCCGAAAATACATATTCATGATTCACACTCCACTTAAATCTCACAAACCTACGGTATTGATTTCTTTTTGAGAAGAGCAACTGACTGCCATAGAACATTTGCCAATTTTCTGTATTGCGCTCTCGGTGATTGGACTCGTGCCTTTCTCTTCTCTTCTTTGTCTCGAGCTGGTGCCTTTTTTCTTTCCACTTTTCTCTTCCAAACTTTTGAACTGAATGAATAGCCCATGTTAATCAGATGTGGCAGGGTGTATGTGCGCCAGCCAACCGGATTTTTTTGTGCACCATCCCATTCCAGAGAAAATAGACAGAGAAAAGGGAACGAGCAATCAAATGAGAAGTTCCATTTTTTCAGCAAGTATGCTAGAGGAAGTATTAATAGAAAGCAAGCACGCAGTAGTAACAGTAGCACACTAGATTGCATTTATACTTGGCTGAAAAAAGGAAATCACGGTGGCAAACACTAGAAGAAAAAGCTTTCCAAAAGCAGACGCTGTTCCTATTACATAACTGCATGCTTTATAAAACTACGTATGACGTAATACTCTTATGTATATACTGTTTTCATTTCCTTCCATTCTCATTTGCAATGTCCAGGAAAAATCCATTTCACGTTTTGTAGCAAGCCCAATTAAGAAGATCTCTTTTGGTAAAACTCCATTTTCTTCCTTTCTTTCATTTTCCCACTCCGTTTCTATATAAGTATTATGTAACCATGATAACATGTCTGAGAGACCATTTTACTGTTTCTTTTTTTTTTAGAAGGAAAAGTAAGTGACCATGAAAGTATTTATGTGCAAAAGCAGAAGGATATTATTTAAGAAAAGGAAATTATAAACCATCAATTCAACTGCTTATAATAAATCTCAGATAGTTACTCTACAGTGGAAAAAATATAATTAAAATACGTAAAATATACTGTTTTAGAGCTAAAATATTTATCTTGTCATACTGATCATATTAATCTTTTCCTCATTGTGTAATCGTAATTAACTCTTTTATTTATGTTTATTTTTGTCTGTCCATTTTTTGGTTCATCAGCCATTCCTAAAGCGAGCCAAAGAATGAGCATATCCAGACAATCTCACAATTAGAGGTTTCCTTGTGTGTTCTTCAGAATAGCTAATAACACCGCTAAGAGGATAACAACAGAAGGAGAGAGCGAGAGAAAGAGATGTACAGACGGGAACAAAAGAGGATTTTTGGTGGAGCCACTACAGAGGCAAAAAGGACAATGGAATGGAGTTAGGAATGATGAGACGAGTTGAGTGTGGAACAAGAGAGCAAAGAGGACAATGACAACAGCATCATTGCAATCATCTTCTATTACGCAACGTTAGGGTGTATATATACCTACATAAGTATGTAATATACGTATTATGCAATTGTCATTTCCGGCATTTCCGCACACATATATTTTCTCTCCTTGCCCACGCATTCCCCTACTTACAATAATGACTGTATTAGAGTAGCCCTTTTTCGTACTGTTTTGGTTTCCCAGTTTCCTTCTGTTGCCCAGAAAGAATACCGAACTAGATTCAGGGAAAGAATACGAGACTTTTTAAAGTAAAATTATTATATTTCTTATTGTTTTCTTCTTCTTTTTTCATTAGCTTTAGTTTTCCATCTGCTTCAGTTTCCGTACTCTGGGTAATTGTAATGCTATCCACTTGTTTTTGTAATAATCATAATAATAATGATAATACTTAAAGGAAAGAAAGCACTGCCATTTTTTCTGTCAAGTTCAAATGGGAACAGCAAGTGAAGTGATTCTATACTATTGTTGGGAAGATCATGGAAGGGGTTTAAACCAAAGCAAAAAATAATAAAACTGTCCCTCAATTTACTTACTCGTTTTTCCCTCTCATTAATTTCTGATGAACTTTGACAAGAACACAGAAATAGAAGAAAAAGGAATATACATAACTGAGAAAGCTTCTATGTAGTTTCCGCTCCGTGAAAGCATGGTAAACAACAAGTAACTTTAGTATTACCAGTGGTACTACTACAAGCTTTATTGTGTTGTGTGCCGCGTCAAGAATTTAGAAGACAGAGCTAATCAGATAGATAACAGAACTGAAGGCGAATAGAGTAATCAACAACATCTACTTGACTGACTCGACTGCAAAAGGCACCTTCTTTCTTTTTTCAGACATCTCATCTATTCAGCCAAATGTCATTAACTCATTTCGCTGTAGCACAAACTTATATCCCTTCACTAAATTAAAGTTATGTATTTCCTGTGAAATGAAATCGGTTAAATCGAGAGAAGCGGACAAAAAAAGCAAAACACGTACACAACTGCGTTACTTTGCAAAAGGTCACAAGACAGTACGTGATTCGGAATTCTATTCTGACATGCTATGCAACCGTAGTCTATTGAACTTTATTCTGAGAAAGGGACAAGTTTAAATGAAAATATAGTGATACTTTTGTATAGAGAGTGGTCACCATGGCAGAGACAAAAGAGTCCGCAAGTGACTTGCTACCACGATAATGATGAAGAGCTGAAACCATGTAGCCGGGCGAAAAGACAAGATGATGTGCATGGGATTACCAGGCAAGGGCTTTGTGATATATGTAGTTTCCGTGGTGGTGTTTTATGTCGATTTTTTGTAATACAAGCAGAGATTACTTCCACCACCACCGCCACCCGACTCATTTTATATAGTTGCGTGTGCAGGCAGATGCTCCATGTGTACAGTTTTATCATCATCGTCAAGTAAAAGAATCCAATTTATTTTGTCATCCTTATCACTTTAATCTGTTCACGTCCTGACTTGATGAATATATTGGGAAGGGGTCAACATCAAAAAATCCTATTTCTGGTTGCACCATCATGATCAACACTATCATGTGGGTAAATTTTCTGTGGGAGCGGCGTTTACCGCCACCACCGCCAGCTTTACCAAAAAAATAAAAAGCTTGGGGAATTTTTTTACTGCAGTAAGATAAACTGCTTCCATATTCGTGATCCTTGACCTCAAGCTTTTGGGATAATGATGAAGAACTGAGGAAAAAGGGATGGCAACGCTCGACATGTATATATTTTTTTATAAATTTTATGTGCGGTAAACTCAATCATAAATGGTATACTTAAGTTATGTGCATTTATATTGCATACTTGGCAGAGAAGGTTTCTACTTTAATGGTTCAATCAAAAGAACTTAATGAAATTGTGGCTCTCTTCTCTGCCTCTGGTGTCGTGGCACCAGTCAATTTAAACAAGACACGTGCAATTTTCACTCATGTACTCAGCGAAAAACAATAGGTGACGTTTTGGCATGCATGCCAAACCCCAAAATAATACATCACAGCGACCGGACAGGAATAATAAAGTACAATACTAATAACAGAAGCTAAATGTTATTATTAGCGCCATCGTCGTCATACCCTCATAAATACATAATACGTGGTACTTCATTATTATTATGACCTCTTCGTGACACTCTTACAATCGCTTGAATCCAGCCAATGACAACAGAAAACAATAAAGTGGCCATAGCCAGAAATTACAGAGCGTTGTTCTACTTGCAGTTGTTGTTTGTTTGTTAAGTGGGGACATGAGCTGTATGTAAAATACGAATGCATAATGCTGTTATTATTATTATTATTACACTTTACGATCCTGATGATGATGCATGTGCACACAAGAAGAAAAAAGGGTTAAAATGCTCCTAAAACATCGCTCTGCACGAATATGATTACAAAATTTTATTTTCATTTTTTTCGCCAGAGAACAGCGCAAGCAAGTAGGGTATGAAGGAAGAAAAGGAGAAAAGGAAGCAAATGTGTCCCGTCATTTCCATTGGACCATCATCCATCATTCTATAAATGTTCCTGCGACCTGTCAAGCCACCACAAAATCCACATATACACACATATGCATGCATTCATTCTTGCATACGCATACTACCACCACCACGAATACTCATTTCACATGCATTGCATTCATAATAATAATAATACTATTGTCGCTGTCGCTGCTACTGTTTGCCGTCCTCTCGCTTCTCCTGTTCAAAAGCTCAGTTGACTGAGGAGCACAGGACTAGTCGCAGTGAAACTACTTAAGCAAGTAAAATAAGCAGCAGCGCTAGTTGCTTTGCCACATTGACATACCTATTTCGTATTACTTTTTATGATATATTTACAAAGGTTACAGGAGAGAAGAACGAGGAGCACATAGAGAGCTCGGCTTTGCTCTCTGCTTCTCCTGTTTCTGCTCAAATCACACATAATGATATATTATTCCAATATATTTACATAAATACATAATAGACTTGCTTAGGAAAGAGCTTCGAGTAGTGGAAGTAGAAAGGTTTAATATATTTTGAACTCATGGCCTGTCGGTAAATAGGTAGGTAGATATAGGTATGGATCCGAGTAGATATTTATGTGCATATGATTATAAATACATACTTGTCTTGTGGTGTGTACACCGCATCGCTTCTATTTCCGAGCTAGTATTAAATGTAAAACGGGAATGCAGCAAACATGTATGAAAGAGAAAGGCAGCTGGAATTTGTTAGGCTGGTTGGTTTAGCTGAGTGGATTTGTAGGTTGTTTCTGGTGTACTTTCATGGGAAAAAACAACAACAACGACGACGACAAAAAGCTACACGGAGAGAAAAAGGAAGGACAACGAAAATGTCTCAGCATTGCTGCTGCTGAAATAAATAATAATATTAATATTCACCCACGCACACAACCTACATATCGGCATAATAATATATGAGGATTATAGCAGCAGCACAATCTTTTCCAGTTTCGTTTTTACACTGTTTCTGTAGTATCGATAAATGTGGCTGCGCTTGACCTGGACTTGTGCCTAATAATGCTACGACAACGACTGTGTAAAGTACAATATTATTGCATTTTGCATTCATGCATTATATACTTCTATGCTGCTGATCTATTACAACAACTGCCGTTTTGTTGGATTTGGCTGGCATGTATGGTCGCATTCTAGATATGTAAAATACGTGCTTGTGCATGTGCACAACATGGATTAGTTTGATAGAGGAACAGAACAAGGCAAAGCCGGATGCATGATGATGACGATAATAATAATAATAAGAAGGGAAGACAGGACACGACTATTGCTCCTCTACTCGTTCATTCATCGGCTAAATAATTGATGAGCTTATGTTTCGTAAGTAGAAAAAACCGCTGCTGTTATGCCGTTCACCCAGCTCACTCTAGTTTCCTCTTGGTTTTCTGGCTTTTCTGGCTTGCTTATACAAGGCTTTTTGTGTGCTCAACTATTATTGATGTGATTCGTGGCATTGGACGACAATATCGTGGGTTATAGGCTTATTATTGGAAAGTAAGGCTTGAACGCCTAATCATTTCACTATTTCACTCTCACTCGACGAGCTCGTGTTAGTGTTATTAACTTTATACATGATTCATGTACGTATTTATGTAGACGTACTTATATTAGAAACCTAGGTGCATATAGGCACCACGGTCACAAAAACTGATAGTCATAACAGTGTCGTGTTGATGATGATATGAACAAGACACTTGATTGAACATTGGTTCAGTACAAAGTTCGAGTGCATGCGGGGGAGATCAAGGGGAACGATGATGATACTTGAATGAATTAATGATACATTTTTTCTCTACTACTCTCTACTCTGACTAATTGTCAATTGTCAATCACAGCGACATTCTCCGTGATATAAGAATGCGTTAAAGAAAGTGTATCCATTTGGAACATTCAAAAACAGGGATGACGCACCAACTGCAGTTTATAATTGCAGCAGATTGCTAGCAAACATGCATCATTGATAATAATGCTCCTGCTTTTTTAACTTAAAATATTTATTTATTTACCATTTTTCACCAGCAACGTGTGGCCCAGTGACACGACAACTTTTCATCATTTCATGTGATTATGAAAAAAATACATAAGTAGCAGCTTAAAAACTGGAGAGTGGAGCTGATCAATATTTTATAAAACACATCATCGTGTGCGTTGAGGAAAGGTACAACCCATTAATTCACATATTAGTATATTTTTATATACTGTCGTGATGAGAATACGCACTACAGAGAATAAAAATAAGGTTGATTAATGACTGGGTTCGGCAAAACAGGCATACAAAATTTAAAGCACGATTTTCAAAACTAGGGTAAAAAAGGAAGTGGTATATGAAAGGTTCATCGTTAATTGTTTCATGCATGCACCCACACAAACAATTCGACAGGCCGGAAATCAAAATTCAGGGGTTAGGTGGACGACCACATTGAAATGTTCAGAAAAAAATAATCGATTTCCTGTTGTGTACTTGCAAAGGGACTGCCACTGTCAGTTTACAAAGATATACGCCAAAAATAGACTTGTCATGGTGTATCTTCAAATGCTGGGATGGTGCAGCCTTTTGAACGACGAAACAAAATGACATGCGGTGTTTCTTGCTTGAGTGCATTGCAGCACTCCTACTACTGCTGCTGCCATGCCATTATTACACAACACGCCCAAAAAGGAAGATATCATAAATTGTGATGATCATCATGATGACGATGTAAAAAAACTATAAAAAACTTCTCTGGTGCCTCTAGCTCTCCATGAGCAGACAGAGAGACGAAAAGAAAAAAAAAGAAAAGTAACAAGGTAGAAAGCCAAGCTTAGAAAAAATATGTTACCTGTTTATTCCCAGCAGGAAGAAAATGAAATAATATGAGACACATGAGATGGGATGAGCAAAAGAAAAAGAGAGAGAGCACTCACATACTCACCATCAGAGTGGGAGTGAGAGTGAGCCAAGGCAAGTAGGAATACTTTGACTGTTTCGTAGTTTCTCTTCTGTGCTTCTATTTCGAGAACTGCCATGTTTCTTTTCCCCTTTTATTTACCAAGGTACTCAGAGAAGGCACACAATAAGTAGCGGTAGTAGCATTACCACAGTACATTCTTACATTGTTTTACCATAAGTCCCACAATCAGCTCATCATATCCTAAAAATGCTGCTGATGATGATGATACTCTCTCTTTCAAGAAGACAGAAAGAAAAACCTACAGGGAATAAAAACACAGACTGAGTAATGCAGTGCATTTGATGACGACAACGTTGTTGTTTTTCTGGATAGATACACGTTGGAAAAAGCTGAGATACTAGAAATAGAAACGTACGCAGAAATGTGTTCCTCTAACTATGATGTGTGCATTGTGTACCTTTTCATCTACAACTTTCTCTTTCTTCTTTACATTTTATCCGGTTGCTTTCCAGGATTTTTCTCCAGTTATTAATCTCTTGCTCTGCTTTCTCTCTCTGCATTGTGCGTGTATGTGGTAATATAACGTATTAGGGTAGATGTTTTATTGTTGCTTTTAGCAGGATTCTAATAATCATGATGACGATGGTATGTGTTGGGAGTACGACTAATGTGGCCTTATTTGAGCTGGTTAGAGCAACTGAAGAAAAACACCGAGCACCAGTTGAACCGATATATCAAAGTGGCTTTAGAATGTGGGAACGTGAGGACGTGCTTGCAGATAGAATGTATCCAGAATTAGGCATGCGACTTGTACAACCTGTAATGTGCACAAGCACACGAAAGATTAGGAAGAAATCTTATCGACAAGGAAAAGAATTGAAATGAAAGCCTACTTGTGGGCACGATGCTAATGCATTTTTATTTTTTGTGTGAAGGACGAAAAAGGCCGCTGTGGTTTAGTAACTATGCTGGAAATTAAAAGAAAGAAAATCAGGAGTAGTACATTATCGTCTCTTTGTGTTGTTTGTCATTATGTTACATTTTTGGGAAGAGTGGGATTAAGCTAGGGGATCTTTTATTTACGAAAGAAAAGGAATAATACGAATATCCCATATTATACGTAAATATGTTTACGGTTCTCCTGCGCTGTAAGTGGATAGACTCAAGTAGATATTTTTTGTAAAGTGCACAAGTTTTACTTGAACAAATAAAGAGTAGTTGCATGCTGAAGTAGAAAGCGAAAGTGAATTGTGTATTATTTACGACAATATTGGGTCAGATAGTGGTAGAGTGTATAAATGTAGGTATGGGTAGATAGGATGGGTGGGAGGATGGTTTAGAATGGACAGCAGTATAGTGGTAGTAGAATGAGTATGTATTCCTACGCAGGCTTTGTGTAATTTTGAGATAGATAGATACAATATGTTGTAATGGTATTGTAGCAGTTGCCGTAATAGTAAAAGTGGTAGTATTAAGTGAGCAAACAAGAAAATAACCAAAAATGATGATGATTATAACGATGATTACGAGGAAAGTGTGTGTGCATTTCTGGGGAAAGTTTGTTTGGATTGAGAAGGCACGTGGTAGTACTGAGAAGACGCTATACATGCCTCTTTGCCCGTCTTCGTCTCTTCTGTACGGTTGGCTGGTCAAATCCAAAAAATGTAGTGAGTTAAACGAAGCCGTCCTCACTCGTCCTTGAGGTCACTCTCTACAAAACTTATTATTACTTCTCTCGGGAAAAAAGAAAATATCTGGATATTTATATAGACTTGTATCAAAGTGAAAGCCTGCACCCAGCAATATATTTATAAATACAGACGACGTAAAGGATATTATTGGAGTAAGTGACCCTTGAGATCCGACACAACAGGAAAGGATATTACCGGAGAAAATGGGGAGTAGTTATAACGATCGTCCGTACTGACAGACCGAACGGACTTGTTGTGTCGTTGTTATGACGCTATGTTGAGAGCTGGAGAAAAAATACTCTTGCCAAAAGTTAACTCTTGTGCAATCCTATCAAGAAAAGAGAAAACACTGTCATTTTCTTTGAAACTATGGTCCTGATGCTACCGATGATGATGGTAATGAAGATGCATCCACCCGAACAGATCACCAGATCGACGCTCATGTGTGTCCGTGTGTGTATGCACACAACACACGTGTTAAGAGCTGACGATGCAACAAATAAACAGGAAGTGGAAGCAGTAGAAGGAGGAGACCATAGCGAACGGGAAAAAACCTGCAGCACAGACACGTAGCATGTCAGGAGAGCGAGTCAGCTATAATCATATCATTTCATCTGGTATCATAACAAGGAGAATGGATATTATTAAGTACAATATGACTTGAGAAAAGTGAAGAAGAAAAAGAAGGAGGAAATCCACTTTTCCTTTCCCGGTTATATATTTCCTACACTCACTCACACACTCTCTCATATTCTTCCCCTCGAGCAAACCATTTTCCACAGTGCAAACACATGCTACTCCTACCCACTCTCTCTGTCTCACTCAAAATTTAAGTAATGACCCCACACAACAAGGAAAAACGGATAAACAGTAGCAGTCTCTGCTTTAGCAACAACAGAAACAGGCTTACTCACTTTCTTACATCTTCATTTTTCCTTCATAACATCTTCTCAAAATTGGCTTTTTTCTCTGGTAACATAATACTTTAACTTTAACTTATGTGATATTAGTGTATAGTATGTGGGTGGATACTTATGTTCCTCCTTCATGATATGATCCTGATGATGATGATGGAGTGGAGAATACTGGAGCTGGGTATGTGTCCCACACGCTAACGTTATCCAACCACCTCCACCACCATTATGAAACGCAACTATTTTTTCTATCTCTTTTTTTCCATCCACAAAAAAGAAAAATAATCCCAACAGTCCACTTTAAGATTGCGAAATCAAAGATGCGACGAAGGAAAGAGAGAATGGAGGGGAAACCCAAGTGGAAAGGGAAAGTTCACCACACTTACTCCCATCACGTCTTGCTTTTTTCATCCCTTCCCAACCAGCATGCGTTCACAGTTGAAATTCAACAACGGTAATATTTCAGGTCATGAGAGGGAAAAAAACAGAAAAAAATTGTAACGTGTTCATCGTCTACAACAATATCACCATCTCTGTTTAATACTTATATATCTTGGACAAGAAATATAAAGTGAATGAACCTTCTACTTTGAATGGTCAAGGTTAAATAAAAAACACAAATGAAAAAAACAACTTTTTGGTCTACAGGAAAAGTTTCCTTTTTTACTTTCTTTTTCCCCTTTTTTGCTTCTGTTTGTATTTGTGTGTTGTGTGTTTGTATGTACACATTACATACGTTGCTCATCGACTTGGTCGTTGCTGTCGTTCTCATGTAGTACAACCCTGTTTGATTACTGGAGAAAGAACAGAGCTTTTCTCTCTCTCTCCATCGAAAGTTTACTTTCCTTATTTTTCTGTTGTAGTGAAAGCGGAAAAAGTGGTGTAGTCTTGTCTTGACTCACACAGTCAATAAAAATGTCCAGTGCAGCAAAGTTAAATAAGTAAAGTGGTAGTGAACGATGTTGAAACGATGAACTGGAGTAAGTTGTAATAGGAGTAGTAATGGTAGTACAGAGTACACAACTCAGGAACGGCTAACTTTTCTTGTTTAACTTTATATTTGTCGGTTGTAACAGTACAGTGTAATAATCCAACTAATTCAACAGAGTTGCAATCACAATCCAGTCCGGTGAATAGAGTGAGAGAGATGCCTTTACTTACTTGAGCTAAACAATAAAACTATCGATGAACAAATTTATTTTCGTGTTCATATATGAAGTGCTTACAATTTAATTTCCTTTCAATTTCCTTCCTACATTCTATTTTTAGATAATGTTTGTGCCTACGCGAAATCATAATTGAAGCAGATCTCTACTGACATGACTTGATACGAAAGACACTCCATCAAAATATTTTTCTGTCATTGTCACTTTATTCATAATATGTCGTGTTATTGCTCTCTCATCTGTCATGTCTCGTGTATTGTCATACCTTTTCCCTATCCTTCCCTCCCTCCCACTCAATACATATATTTTTTCTTAAGTTGCAGTGAAAAATGGTATTACGCGCTGAAATCCATTACTTACCGTGTTGTCTCTTACATACAAGCCGTTTCATGTGAAATATGTACGCTCACACACGTGCCAGCTTTTCCTGTGCTGAATAACGACGACGACGACCATGAAACATTGATTGGGTTGCGCGTTTGAAGTACCAGTGAAGCAGGCAGGTAAGTAAATCAAGTGTCTTGTACGAATGTACGTACGCACATATTTTCCAACAAATCCAGCCACCGCAAACCATTTCAAAATGGCACGCCATCATAAAGGTAACTGGCTTTGGTGGAGGCTTCACATGAAAAACTTCATATATTTCTCCTCTGCACCTACGCCGACTCTTTTTTTGTTTTTACATAATAAATGAAATTTCTACTTCGTAATAGTCACTCCGAAAGAAATTCCAATAGGAACAAACATGATTTATTGTTTTTTCCTTCCTTGTCTTCTTCTCCTTCACTTGTTTTAAATCTAAGATGGTTTCCTTTGACTTTCGGGAGAATGTTATTATGATGGAGGACAACAACATGACAAGCAAACCGGATGTGACTTTTATGTTTTTTGGCGGTGGTGGTGGTGGTTGGTCTTGGTGCAAGTGCAAACGCAAGGCCACAAAAAAGATCAGTGACATGTATGTGATCTCTGGTTATGATTCAATTCAGAAAAGGCACGATCTCACACTGCAATATTTTTTATCTATCAAGCTAGCTATCTCATATACATACATACATTGGAAGGAGACACATGCGTGACATGTCATTTCTTTCTCTCTATATATATTTCCTCTCTGTGATTCTGCCTGATCCCGTATAGTGACCGCCACCATAGTAGTAGTATATTTCATCATTCCCAAGTCTCGAAAACATGAAAAAACGGAGAATTCTCTGTGCGATATAAATTCAACGAGAGAAATGCTGCGTTCTCTATTCTCGCTCCCTCCGTCATGCAGCTAATAATCAAGCAAAGGGAAAGAATTCATTCGTTCTTCCTTCATTCACATTTTCTTTACAATAAAACCCGGATTTCATTCCGCTTTCTCCTATCTTTTCACCACGTAGTAGGATAGTGACGATGAAAGAGGAAATTTTCTAGGATTCATTTTTTTCTCATTCATTTTGAATGAAAAGAAAGAAAAAAATATAAAATGGTGGGAATAATGAAAGAAGGAATGTGAATTAATATCTACGTTGTATACTTTCGGTGCCATTGGGGGCTGTCCAATACTTTCGTTGCTGCCTTTATATCCTTGTCATTTATTCAGTTTAGTACATAACGTAATAGTAAACTAGATCTAACGCGATGAACAACTCCAACTCTACATCTTATTTCCTTTCTCTTCAATTTTCCGTATGAAATAAATGTAATAACAACGCAACACTCACTTTTCTTTTCATTCATTTCGTCCCGGCACCCCATCCCCCAAAGATATAATAACAATATGAATGAATGAATGCTTATTATCACACAGCTGAGATCGTGGACAAGAACCTCAACAAAACGGATCTTGAGAAAATGAAGAATAAGAAGACCTCTAACGTCGCGTCGTACTCTCAGATTTCATACCATCATTCCCAATGTTATATTTACAGATACACTCCGCCACCGTCAAAACATGAATCTTTTTAGGGACGGCAAGACTTTCATATATTTTTAACTCACTTCTTATTATTGTCACTGGAATCGGCAGCATCATTGACATCATCACTACTAATAGCGCCGCTTCTTCCCCGCTTTTAGATTATTATTACTGTTTTCATACATTTTACTGAAATATATAATATTCTACTAAAAGTACTTTTTATATGCGAGTGCGTACAGGCAAGCCTGCCGGCGGCAGCAAAACGTAAAAATTGAACAAGAGACAGAAACAGAATAAAGGCAAAAACTGAAGATGAAAAGAAAAATGCATTCATTCATTCCGAGCTAGGTTCTTTGATTGTAAAAGTGTGCTTTTTTCAGTCCCCATTTTTCCCTACTTCTTTTTACTTGATTTTTTTCTTTTCTCTTTTTTGTTATCTCCATCTTTACCACTCCTCTAAGTCTGGTGCTGGACAGGCATTTTGCCAAATAAAAATATCTGGATTTAGAGCTTGATTCTTTTGTACATTTTATTTTTTGCCATAGAATATTTTCTTAGCAAGGGAATTAGAGATCTTGTGACGATGAATTAAGCCAGCTTGTTTGGCCTGATTTTTTTTCTTGGCGGTTTCCTGCTGCCTCCTTCAACTTGTGTTCCATTTTTTATGGAAAATAAAACACAAAATATATATGAGAGGTACTTGGCAGAGTTTATTTCCTCATTTTTGGATGAAGTTTTTATAAAGATGAAAGCAGACTTCCTCCAAGTTGGGTGCTTGGCCTGTCCTTAAAAACTTGTTCTTTTGTTTCCGCCGTTTAAAAAGCCAGACAGAGACAAAAAAATTGAAGAGAGCGATGTTCTTGTAAGATAAATAATACAAGGAACAAAAAATGGAAACTAAAATGGAAGCCACTTGATATGTGCGCATTTTTTGTCAGGGATAAAATAAGCCATGGTCATGTTTATCACTGCAAAGCCAAATCACTTTTACATTCTCGCCTTTGTAACGCAAGGCTTGCTAAGAGATATTTTCAGTATTAAATGGCAGGTCAACGTTTTTAGGATAGAAGATCAAACGGAAAAGAATCCGTTACATTCTCACTATAGAGGACAGCAATTGTTGCTGTTTTTGTCGTACTCACTCATCATAGAAAATTGTCAAGAATGGAGTAAATGCGTAATACGGTTGTATTGAAATAAGCTGACAGAGTGTTGGCATGGCATGTCAAGGAGAAAAGGAAGAAGGAGGATCCAGAACACCCAACAACGTAAACCAAAGCGTAACATTCTTCCAAACAAACAGTCCGTGTTTCAATTGATGATCTCGCGTTCCTTTCCGCTTTCTTTTGTAGGAATGTCTTTCAAAAGCAGCAGACTCCAAAAGGATGATCATCCAAGGAAATGCTGAAAAGATGGACAGCTATACACTTTTGATCAACAATAAACAGCAGAAACTGCCTGTGGTGCTGTTTGATTTACCAATACTGCACCAATTTTGTTTAGCCTTGATTTCTCTTGAATTGATGCGTATATTTGAATGTACTCCGACCTAACTGTTATGTTTGTTGTAGAAATTTGAATTGAACTACTCAATAATAATAAAAGGGAAAGAAAGTGGAGAAAATAAATACATAAATTAAGAAGGGTATCTTTTTGTTGTCCAGTGACAGAATTCACGTTTTAAATGGAAAGGGAATTGGATGGCGACGGTCAAGGTATTGGCAATTCAGTTCCAGTCCATGACATTCACCAGCAATAAATTCATATTAAGGTAAAACTCCAAACATCCACCGCCAGACAAAGAAAATATCTTATTGTTTCTTGTTGTTTAGCCGCTCAAAGAGAAAATGCCAAGCCAGAATGAGCACATTTCGTATGCACCTCAATGTTTCCTCTTAATGTCCACCACGACTACTGGTGGATTCCAAAGCGATTTACAAAAAAGAAATATAGATCTCGTGTGTATGCTGCATGGACAATTTCTTCGGACATTGGGCAATATGAAATGGACTTACGGAGAAAGGGGGATGAATGGATAGTACATACGTTCAAAGAGTGCCAACAATGATCCCTCTGAATTGAATGCATTATATCCATTGCTGGTTACGCTGCTGCTGCAGTGTAATAAAAAGACCGGGAGAGAGTACAGAATGCAATCCAATCCAGGAAAATGAGTAGGAACAGAGAGAAAAGACGGGAAAAGAAAGAAAATCGTTTTTATTATGCGACTTTTGCCTCTTCCTTCACTTGTTCCTTTGAAGATGAAGATGTGGAGGGTAAACAAAAGTGAGTGGAGTGAAATAATAATAAAAAAAGAGAGAGAGAGAGGAAAGGCATAAAAGAGAGCGAAGGAAAAAGAGAATGCCAGTCATATTATGTATTATAAATATCTTTTTATAAGAAAATGCAACGCAACAACAAAAAAACAGAAACATTTTCGCGTTAGATTTATAGTTGAATGTGACGTGATCGTCGTCGTCTGGCAGGAGGGCTGAATGTGAGCTGTGCAAGAAACAGCAATACCAGCACAAGTAGGAAGAAACTTCTTCTCATTTCCAAAAAAAGCATTGCACAAGGTGAATGTGAATGTCTTTTTCTCTCTTTTCTCTCCTCTCTCAAAGAAATAAATGTAATAATAAAAATGCGGAATGGTATTGCCACTGCACTACTTTAGCTCTGTAAATGCCAAAAGACGTGCAGAGTGCGGTGCAGTAGTGATGGTCGGTGGAATCAGATGGGAAAGTAAAATAAAAGGCAGAAGAGTCTATAACGTTTGCTGGGATGGTGGAATCCAAGGGTCAAACAAATATTATTACCAGAGGACAAGGCAAGGCAAGTCAGCAAAGTCAAAACACAAGTAGAATGGGAATGTGGATGAACGGAGAAGCAAAGCTGGGAAAGTGGATGCTGAGGTAAGCAGACACAGAACGAGATGCACATTTGCCTGCAGCGAAAAGGAGGGAAAGAAAAGAGAAAGCTTATTGAGCAAGTTGTCATGGCTGATGGTGGTAGTTTCCTTGCTAGTAGTGGAGAGAAGGAAACTAGAGACAGGTAGTTGGCTTAACGGAATACTTGTGCATGTATAATGACAGCTACAGGAGGAATATTTATATAACGGGTACGTAGGTAGCATCAAAACGTGAGAATGACTCCGTAATTGATATTACTTTCATCCTATTTACTAAAATCAAATGCAGCGATATGCTTGCAATTTGGTAATAGGGCGTGCTTTAAGCCACAAAGTACTTCTCTCATCAGGATATTCCATTAATTATATAAATTGTAAGTATATCTATAAACGACTGGAATCTTAGCTAGAAATCATGATAAAGTATTATTTTACTAATTAAATAGCATTTTCCTTCAGCTTATGTCAACTATTCACGTAAAAACATCACAATGTGACCTCCCGTCATTATCAAGTAAGGCTAGCCAGCGCATGGTAACAGTTGTCAAGAAAACGTAATCGAATTAAAACAAATATGGGACAGAAGGGAAAAAGAAAATGGGACGTGAAAAGTTATCGGTTAAATACTAGTCTGCACTATTCCGATTAAAGTTGCGGCAGGACATTATATGGAACTAAAATCGATATACATAATATCACTTACAAAATTAATGCCAACTTCATTATTTCTACCATAATCATCATCATCATCATGATTAACTTTGAGAACGACATTAATTTGCAATGGAGATGGGTTATTTCCTTTGAAGAAAAATGAAAATTGCTAAAGTCAGCAAACGTGATTGTACTCGTGAGAAGATAAACTTTCTTTATACATATTTCACTTGACATTTTCCAGCAAACTGTGTCGCTTGGAAGCGGTAGAAAGTCAAAACTAATTCTCGTCCCAAATCCATCCACCGCCACCCACACTCTTAAGATAACACATTCTCTTATTCACTTAGTAGTACTGGCATATACACAGTGTAAATACCACCTTTAAAACTTTTTATTAGAACTCCCTTTTCTAAGGACATGCATATTGTAGAAAATAATACATTATGTATTATCTATACATATTTTGAATAGCTGATTAGGGAAAAGTTGATTGGTAGCTGTTTGACTTTTTGGCGACGAACGAGAACACGATGGGTACACGAGGAAATGCCTGTTCTGTACGTTTACATTATATATCATCAGCGTATACTATCTTCAACAAAAAATTTATTTGTCACACGGTAATACTTTTTACTTCAACATTATCGCCAGAAAGGCAAGATAAAAATCCCGGCTTTTTACATAAAAAGTTTGCAGAGTCTTTCGAGAGAAAATTTTGGCCATTTATTACAACTTTTCCCTTGGTAAAAACCGAAGAAATTATGATTTTTCTTGCTCATTTCATATTCCGATCGTCATTTTCTTCCGTGTTATCATCAGGAAAGTGATTTTTCCCTTCTTATCAGAGGAAGAAAAAAACTTGTCAAAGGTATTTTTATTATTATTATTATTCTATTGCTGCTGCTGCTGTGTGTGAGCTAGTATGTCGGTGGTGTCACATAAGGCTTGCATACATTATTTCATAACATGAGAAAAAGTAGAGAAAAAAATCCAACTTTTTTATTCTTCAAAATTGAACGTAAGGAGCATAAACGAAGTTTCTACTTATCATCACCACCATCATCATCCGCCTCACACCCCACCACCTTGTATACGTGCCAATGTGTGAGACAGGTGTGTTTTTTTCGAGCAGAAATGACATTAGAATTTTATATGAGAAAAAACCTGTCAAGACGGAAAGGTGGAGGTGATGTGAAAGGAAAGTCGGAGTAAAAATAGAAAGTCATTCCTGAACAACGTTCCTTGACGATAGAGACTCCGTGACAATGATGATGACAAGAAGCGACGAGAATGGTGATTATGCAACTCACACCACCTTACCGTACATTACAATGCATACATATTACCACATCTACTCATGTTTCTCACAAGAGGAGAAGAACAGGTGATGGTGATGACGACAAGAATGTAATATTTTGTTCTCCCCGGAACTAACCTAGTCCTTTTCAGCTTACTGGGAATTTTATACTTGTTTTGAAAGCTGGTAGGCATCTGCTCTGGGTAATGGTTTGTATGTACATAGTTATTTATATATATATTGTAGTCTCGTATAGGTACATATTTGACGCTTCTGTGAAATGGCTGTGCCATATCTGTCCACTGATGGTTTTGCAGACAAGAGGGATTCCAAGTTTTGCAACCTCAGAAAAGGTTAAAAGGTCGTGAATTTCAAGGAACAAATTGAATTTAACGTCACAACTAACTTTGGAGACAGTTTCAACATGATGTACATAGTGTGTACATAAGAAACTGTGTGGTTTCTCAGAAAAAAAAACAGACTTGAAGGCTGTCCCACGCAAACAACAGTTGTTTGAAGAAGACAAAAGATAAAAAATTCAAACTGAGCTTACCTAGAAAGTTACACTTTCTCGATGTGGTCCTTGTGGTAATTTTCTCCATGTCCATTTCATAAGCATTGTTGACAGGAAGTTAGGAGCCATTCAGTTCTTCCATCTTGAAACCTGCAATAAATAAGAAAATAATGATCATTTAATAAAACTAATTAACTTATTCCCCTTCCATTTAAAATGTTTCCGCTGTTGAAACCTGAGAACGTATACCGAGCACGATCTGGTAGCAAATATCTTTTAATTTGAAATTCTTTCCCGTTTGCTCTTTCTTTTCAACCAAAGATACGGACTAGAGGTTGTTTTAACTGTTCACTCATTTTATCCATTTCACGCACGTCACGTCACAACAACACGACGACTGTGAGCGAGTTTGTTTTACTGTTTAAAGTATGTGCAGTGTCTATCCGCATACCATGCCAGATATGTAATGCCAGTAAAAATGCAAGGATTTTCCCTCTCGTCTCCTTCTTCATTTCCCCTTCGTCTTTCATTCATAATAAATATGCAAGATAAAATGCAACTAAGTAATGTACGTAATGTATGTCTTGGGGAAAAGATTTAAAGATGGAAAATGTGAGAGACGAAAAGAAGTGGAAGACGAAGAAGAGGAACGTGTACAATTTTCTCTCATGGCATTAAAAAGAAGGCCAGAACTCCACATGTACTGCGACCATCATCATCCTCATCGCCATCACCGCCACCATAACCAAGCAAGCAAGCAAACTACAGTAAAAATATACTTTGTTGAACAAACTTTGTGAAAATGCAAACAAAAAACTTTTTCTTCAACTTCTTTCACTTTTTCCTCCCCAATTTTCCATTTTCCTCTTTGAACAGTCGTTCACAACTACCAGCAGCATTTTTTTCTTGCCAAGGTGGAGGTGTAGGAGTAAGCTGTTGTAAAGGGAGGAGGAGGAGGACGACAACCACGAAGAAGTATTATCCATTCTCTCCTTGTAAATATGGTATGTTGTAAAAGTGGAGAGAGAGGAAGTGAACAGGAGCATCAGTTGTGCTTCCACTTACTCCTTCCTACTTTACTACTCATGTGCTCTCTGATGCATGCAAGAATTATTATTGGGTTCAAAACTATACTACATACCACTGCTAATAATAATATTATGCATAGTACATATATTAGTACCACCTACAATCCAATTCCGTATGTTAGCAGTATAAACGTGAAACTCTAACCAGAGTGGAATACCAATAAAATATTATGCTCATCTCCTCTTTTCCTCTTCATCCTTGTCTTCCCTCTTAGCTCATATTTCCAAATCTGTCATCCTTCTGGTGTGTGTGTTTTGGTACTCTTGTGCCCTTCCAAGATTATCTATGCCAAAAAAGGAAAAACTTTCTTTTTTCTTTCCAACTAACTCAAAAACT
The DNA here is from genome assembly GCA_027743765.1 of Coecobrya sp. COE2. Classification (NCBI taxonomy): domain Eukaryota; kingdom Metazoa; phylum Arthropoda; class Collembola; order Entomobryomorpha; family Entomobryidae; genus Coecobrya; species Coecobrya sp. COE2. The sequence continues at coordinate 38,922 of JAHZMV010007296.1, forward strand.
ATACCGATATATAATACCACCCGCATGAACATTTTTTGGGCTGCATTTCGTTGGCTGGCACAAGAGAGAGAAAAAAACATCGTACATTTCAGCTCAACTTGGACCATGTCATGCTAAGAAATCTTCAAAAAGCGGTGTAAGCAAGAAGAGGAAAGGGAGCTTCTGTTCTTCTTGTAACATTCAACAAGAGCCTTTTTCTCTTCTTCCACAATGTCCGTTTTCCTTCATAATATTTTTGGGCATGTGCCTATTTTGCTCAATTTCATATTTTTATATGAAAGCTTCTTGTCCTTAATATGCGCATATATATTTACGTATGGTTAGTATAAAGTAAGAAAACATGTTTAAGTTTTTTAATGATGAAAATTTTACAATTTTCTTTTTTTCTCAAGCAAACAAAAAAGGGGAGTTATTCGAGTATGAAATTACAATAGGGTTGCTTGCGTCTGGATTTAAAAGAAACAAAGAGGAAAGTAAGAAAAGGGACGTATTGCGTCTAAAAGAAGAGATCCATTCTTCTGATCAGTTTACACTTTAAAGAGCAAAGTACAGCCAAGAAAGCACACACAACAAACAATACAAAAATAGTTTGCATTTATTAAGCAAACAACGAGGACTTGTGAAAAAATGGAAAAACTTTTGTATTTTTTGAAGACAGAGGAAAAAGATCCGCAAAATTGCGGTTTTATGCGCATTATGAAACTGTACATATTATCATTATTATTATTTCAAACAAAAAACCATAGGGTGAGTACACACAGACTCTGTGGCAGATTTTTATATATTTTGTTAATTCCGGCTTCAGTTGTCTGCTTGCACAAAGGCCAGCTTATTTTTTCCCTTCGTATCCGCTCATATCTGTTTATATGCTTTTTATTCATTTCCTATAGAGTATTTCCATACCTCCATCACTGGAGCAGAATTTAGAGCATAAAATCATCATCATCCACTTCAAAGATTGTACCGCCTACATACAACCACCGGATGATGCCTGAAAGATCAGCTTTCTCTAACATTCTCATTTACTTTTACAATTTTAAAACCTGCTTATGTGAATCTTACATCTTCCAGGAATTTTTCCTTTTCCCTCTGATATAAGCTCTCTGTTTTTTTGTACTTTGCTCATCTCATCATTTTGAGAAGTTTGAAGAAGCGTTTTCGAAAATCTCTTATCCCTTTTCATGCTGAGCTGATACCACGATGATGATGCCGACATTACCAGCACCGCCAGTGAAACGGCAAAATGTGCATGCCATTCCACAACGTGTGTAAATAAGTACGTAACTGGGCACACGCACACAATCTTCACAATCTTTCTTTAATAATAATTTCCCCCTTTTCCACTTTTACTTAAAAACTTGATAGTTTTTCTTTCTAGAAAGATAAAACGTGTGAAACGTCTTGCATATCTAAAGACTCTCGAAGGAGTAGCAGCAACAGCAGTATCGTCATCGCCCGTTTTCCCATAATATTATCCCACCCCAATCCCTAACCAACCGGCAGCAGAGCACAATCTATTTTGGTGGATTGATATGATAGGCTATGAGAATCTTTTCTAATATGAAATGTGTATATTATGTTATGAATGAATGGTTGAATTTTGAAACAAAGTTTTTGTGTGTGTCGTTCCAAAGTTGAGGCATGTGAACCAAACCAAAGCATCGTCGTCATCTTGATCATCGGTAACTCAAAAAAGAAAACTTTCCTCTTTCCTTCTCCTCTTTGGTCCCATCTTACAACTACTTGTCTTGCATATTATATAACCCCTCCGTTGATCTTTTGCCTTCTCTAGAAAAACATTATTTTACAGCAGCACAAGCACACACACGAACACATACACACTCACTATACACTTATTGCCCATTTAATGTTTTCAATGCATTGAGTCGTGTGGTGGAGGAAAATGTAAATTTCTGGAGACAAGAATTGAAGAAATAACAAGCAGAAAAGAACACGTTTTTCACGGGATTCATCAGGAAGACAAAAAAGAAGGAGAAAAAGTTGTTGGATGGATGGGATGGATGCGTGTGTGCATGAAAGTTAAACGGAATAATAAGTATTCTGAATGAATGCTCATTCACTTAACGGGAACAAGACAGTAGCAAGGCAGAAGGAGAGAAAGGGAAGACTGATATTAGTTTTCCAGAGTTGCTCTTCCATCACACAATCATGATCACCGTCATTGGATGGGAATACGCAGTATTTAAATATGCATTCACCCATTCAATTCGCTCCTTTTAAACAAGACTCCCCACCGGCAAAGCAAATGTTTTTTTCTGAAAATAAAAGCAAAAATGGGAATTGAATGAATGGAGAGCGAGAAAGATGGAGAGGCCCACACAAGGAGAAAAGGAAAAGAAAAGAGGCGACTAGGAGTACGAAATGATGATGAGAAGGACGACGACGAAATAGAGATGAGCTTGGAGAGGAAAGCAAGAAAGAGAGAAAGTTTTTTTTCTGTATCTATTTTCTCTTATGTTCCATCTTCCTCTTCGTCTCCACTCTCGCTTTTCCTCTCTCTCGATGATGAGGATGAAAGAAAACTTTTTTGCATGAAAAATGCTGGGCTGGGGCTGTGTATAATCTGGAATCTGAAGTTGAGGAAGAGCACATAAAGTCAAGGAGTACATGAGAATACCAGACTGTGTAAGTTGGTGCGTTGTGTGGTGATCATTTCGTTGTATTGTAAAAATAACAGCAATGGCGGCATTTTTTAAGTATGCATGGTTGCCAGTTGACTTGTGTTCCTGTTTCCGAGCAGCCTTGCCGGAGAGGGAGAAAGTGGAAGTTGTCGTATAGTTTAGTTATGTCGTGGAAAGAAGCAAGCAAGAGATAACTAGATATATATTATACAGATACATATATTTTGGGAGGGTATGGGATGCGGATGCCGCTCCGTTCACATCTGCTATGATCTTTTATGCTAGTCTTCAGGATGGCGAATGGCGAGCAACAGCAACAACAGCAGAAACCGGAGATGTACTTTTTTTCTACTTTTTATCTACTTTCGTACTTTTTGCCTTTGTTCGTTTTTTACAAGTTCATTCGCTCCACAATCATCATCATCATCATCAATAGTAGCAGCGGCAGTCAGCTAGAAATAGAAAATTGTAGTGGCCATGTATTGCGTAGTTTTCATATACTGTATATCTTTGTACGCAGTCTACTCGTGTTTCACTATGATGAAATGAGCAGTGAAGAAGAAGAAGCACGAGTTTAGTGGTATTCGTTCGTGGAAATAGTAGCAGCAACGGTGGTGGTAGCGGTAGTAACTATTATAATGGTGGTATATTGTGATAGAAGCCACAAAACAACTCTGATGTCATGTCCCTGCTTTTTTTTACTAAAACATTGCTATTACTACTCCTACTGTATGTACTACTATAGTCGTCACCATCATCGTCATCAGCAGCAGGAGGAATGGATGATGAAGATGATGCTGATGATATGAAAGTGTCGATAAAAATCTTCCAATTTTCCTCCTTTCACTCACTCCCTCACTTCAGTCACTCATAGAGTTTCTCTGAATGAGAGATGGGTTGGGTTCGAAGAAGTGGAATGAAAGATGTGATGCGGTCGTTGTAGTGCTCCTGCTCTGGTTCAAATAATTTCAGACATTAAACTTTTTATGGGCGCTGTATTATAAATATAAAAATGTACATAGGTGGGTAGGTATCTGGAAAAAAAGTTGACTAAACCACTTTACGCATCTATACAGTTTGTAGCAGTAGTTGGAAGCACTGGTCGCAGTGTTGCTACATTTATAATAGATCAGAGTTACAAGTAGAAAGAGAAAGATAGGGTGAAAGAAGAAGCTACACGAGTAGTATGTTAGAACAAGAGAGTTTTCGTATAGTGTTTCCAGATGAAATTTTATGCGACCACCAGCACCACCACTATAGAGTTTCCCCTGTAATAGTAGCATAATCACCATATTCACAAGTATACAAACGATAGACAGTGCAGTGCTTGCTGACGATCCCACGCAAAAAAAATAATGCCTCACTAAAAATATCCATCTTTTCTCGTTTCAAAGTGAAATAAAAAGTGCATCACCTTTTTTACTACTATTTCTACTACTGCTACAATGGGTATGGCCAGCAGTCACACCCTGAAATTTCCTTGCTTCCTTCCTGCCTGCCATCAACACCAGCACCAAGTACCGACACCGCAACTATACAGCAAAGAGATAGAAAGAGAGAGGGAGTGAATGCCACCATAAAATGGCAGTAGGATCCAGTACGATGATGATTTCGTTGCTATATAATAATGTCGAAAGGAGCATCCGACTACATAAAAGTGAAATTACAACACAGTCCATTTACAACAATGAAAAAGAGACATGACAGAAGTCTATTATTATTTTTTGTTTTAAAAGAAACTCTCTTTTATGGAATATAGACTGGCTTTACCGTACAGGGGTGATCTGTGAACTTTGGCAAAAAATATATAATATTATGGTAGTAACGTATGGTGCAGGTTTGGTGGTAAAATGAATTGTTATGAACTATAACAATGATAATATTATTGTATAATAATATCAAACGAAAAATGTCAAGATGTATCAAACTGTAAGATGAAATTATCATTTTTGTAGATTTTTGCTTGTTTGTGGAGCTTGTAGTAGTGACTTGACCAGTAATAGTAATAGACTGTTAGAATGTTATTACTATTATAACGACAACAATGAAGGTATAGTAGAGCAGTGATATTATTGCTTTGGTGGTAGATGAAAGGACACGCACACAAAAAGGAAGACAGTGTCATAACACATAATGTTCATTTTATGGGAAAATGCATGTACGCTGAGCGCAATTGGAATTTATTTGAAAATAAGCCAATATTTATAATGGCTACACTGGCATGTACTCATTTCTCCACTGCTACATTCAGTAGTATGGATAGCAGTAAAGTGGACTGAAATACCAGTCGTCCTCATTGTCATCCGGTATGGTCGCCATATAGTATTGTCATCGTTACTCCTCGTCTTCTTGATATCGTCACGAGCTTCTTGTTGTAGTAAAAATGCACTTAACTTGATAGTCACGTTTTATGTACACAAGAGACTCGCATCAACATCAACGCAAACAAAAGGGCAGAGCGAGAGAGAGAGAAAAAAATACTAAAAAGGAAAAATGTCGTTCCTGCAATGCAATGGAATGACGACTTTTCCGTGCTTTTCTGGTGAAAATGCATTATTTATTTTTAGTAATGTCATCGTATTACAATATCATATGTGCCACCATATCACGACGCTGCTTTTACAGCCAGTTAGGACGGTGGATTTACATAATAGCTCGTACTACTGCTGCTGTTGGCCTTTCTGCGTATTGTAGGTATTATGCATGATGAAACGCATAACAATTTTTACAAATCGAATATTTTTTAGATTGTCGTCACTAAAAATAGCAAAAAAAATATTATGGGGAATAATATAAAAATATTGGTGCTGCGTAACAAGCTCGCACGACAAACATGCAGAGAAACAAAATGGCATTAGAGGAAATTGATTTACTGGTTTTTTTTCGCTTGCCATGTCGTGCATTATCAGATTGAATGCATTTTTAACGATATACATAGCATGCATGGGATTTTATTGTAGAACATAACTTGATTGGAAAAATACATAACATCAGTCTGTTGAAAAGACTGGTTGGATGACCAAACCTTATTATCTTCATGTATCATACTTATCTTGATCCTTTTTACGAGAATTTTAGTTACAAGAGTGAAGATAATTAAAACATATGATGCCTTGAATATTGTACAGTTTCCTGTTTTCCTTATATCCTTTCGTCTTTCGAGAACAACAAAACAATATATATCATGTGTATAGGCGCAATGTTATGTACATTACCCTATTTTCTGGGAAAGACTTTGTCGGACTTTCCTGCCGTCGTCATAAAAAAATAAAATGCCATGTATAAAAATACAGTGCAAAAAATGCTTCTTAAAAGATTAAATTTGCAAACAAGAGGAGTGACTGAGTGAAGGAATGAAAGACTGTCTGTTTTTGCCTCAAGTAGAAAATTCAATAAATATGGATTGCATAAAGATCAGCGGGAAGTATTGAACTCTTCTGAGGAAAAAAATCCTCTTCTCTCTCTCTCTTTTATTCTCTTCAAAGAAGTTCCCCGCTTTTTCCTTGTTTCCTTTCAAATTTCAATAAAAAGGACACAACCGACGGGGACGACAACGTTTCTCGCAATGTGTGTACCGTATTTACTTTCACTTTTCTTGAGTGTGTATGTATATGTACGTGTGTGTGTGCTTACCATGTTTTTTCTTCTTCTTTTACTTCAACAAAAAAGGTTTGCATGCAAAAAGGACAAGAAGAGAGAGGGAGAAAGCGCTGCTGCTTTTGAAGATGGAAGCTAGTGAATTGCCTTACTTTTTCGGCAATGTTTGCACTTTGCTTTTTTGCGTGTTCAAAGTTGACGAAAAAAATGTGTAAAGTAAAGAAAAAAAGTGTCAGTCAGTCAGTCTGTCGTCGTTTTCACCACTATAAACCACCTACTCATGAAAAGGAGAACGAGAAAAGGAAAGTGGCAGCAAGCAGTGAGAGAAAACGATCACATCAAAATCACACGACACAAGGTGATCGACCAACAACACCATTCGAAAAAAAACTGGAAGATGAGTGAATGAAAGGGAGAGAGAATTGTGAGATGGAAAAAGAAAACAATATTATTTGTAATCCGACTATTTTTTTGCATGCTTGTGCCTGGCTTCTGCCGCCTTTGCACAACAAAAGTTTAAGCAATTTTGTATTCATGTATGACAATAATAATAGTATTTTTCCTTGTTTGGCTTTTCTTTGATCTGTACTATGTGAATGATGACTATATACAGCTGCTGACTGAAATTTAAATAAAAACATAAATCGATTAAAAGCCAGAAAAATATAGACGGTTGCTGTACTCTACTGCGATGCAAGTAAAGCTATATTTAAAATTCCACGAATCTATTTATAAGAAGAAGCCAGACCTAAGAAATAGTAAAACATGTCTGGTGACTAGGGTGGAATGGGAAACAAAAACAAGTATTTATTTCGTTCTAATTAAAAGAAGACTATCAACTTTTAGAACTGCGCCTTATAATAGTGTGTGTGAGAGAAAGCGCAGTAGTGTATGTTTTAGTGAATCGACATGCATATAGACTCTAAACCCACTGGAGACATTTCCTTCCTGTCTGCCTTTTTCGGTGGTGTGTCTATAGTTCTTGTGACTCACACAGCCAGACCAAAAAAGGGTCCATTGTTATGTAAGATTTTTTCTGTGAACAAAAAGTATATCCTTTTCAACCAACAAGCAAGCAACTTTTAAACATGTTTCCACATTTCCACAAGTACTCAATCACTCACTCACACTCTTAGACTCTTTTTTGCTGAGAAACGAAAAAAGGGAAGAGAGAAGTGAAAAAAGACGCTGCTGAAAATGGGAGCAAAGTACAGCAAAGAGCATGATGGGCTCTTCTTCTCTCCTTCTGAACTAAAGGAGAATCGCGAACAAACGGGAAAATCGATTTGGAACGGAATCGATGGATGGACGTACATACGTATTCCCTACATAGCTACATGCATGGACTGCGTGGTTGGAAGAACGCCCTTTATTCCACTAAATACTCTCCTTAATACTTATAAATACATACATACTTACAAACTAATAGATGTATACCTAGACAAACTACATGTAATCCTACTACCCATATAACACAACTTTCTTTCCCCTATTATTTTCCTGTCTATAAGCTTTTCTCTCTCTGATATTATGCATCCTCACGTTTTAATCTGCTAAAAATGTGTATTGCAAAAGAAATGATTCCTTGGCTGTTCTCTTCCTTCTTTTTTTCAAATCGACAGGGGGCCTCAATCAATTCTTACTTTCTCCTATGCTCCTTCCTCGTCTTGGACTACTACTGCTATAGATATTTTGCAAAAAAAATACCAGTTTCGAGACGACTTGAAGACACTGATGATGGGAGGAGGACGTACTAAAGGAATCCTGGCTTGTCAAACGCACTCTGTTCATCTTATTCCCTTTTTTAGGTTAAGCAAGCAAGTTGGCTTGCCTGCCTGCCTGTCTCCTCGTCTCTAGGACTGATCTGGCCTGAATAATGCAACAGAAGAAAGGAGCAGAGAGGCAGTAGGAGCATCATCAGCAAAAGGCCTGACTAAACTCTCCTGAGCTGAGTTGAAGTAAGAAAACATTTATTTCCTGTGTGTTGTGGGTGCATGTGGTGTGGTCGCCACATAATATTATGGCATCTCACATCCTTCCATTCCACGTGCATACCTAAAACACATAATATTATTATTATGCTGACAGTACTACTGCGCTGACTTGGCCGTTATGTAAATGGAATGTATTAAATATGCAAGGGAACATTACTAAACGTCTCGGTTGCCTATTGTGTTGAAGGAATGAAGAAAAGGGGACTGTGTGGAGTGCGGAGGAGTAAGTAAAGTAATATAAAGTGGCCGTCGTCGTCCTCCTCTTATTTCTTTGTTGTTGTGTCCCATTGTCCTGGAGAGATTAACAAGATTAATCTTTAAAGACGCAGTAAGTATTAAGTATTATGTGTGTGTGTATTTATTTATTTGCGTATTTGCGTTTGCTCGTTTGCTGTTGTTGTAGGTGGCGGAGAAGTAGATTCGATGTGGCATGTGGCTTTGACTTTCCTTTTTGCTTTGCCATATTATTATTATAATGGCCTCCGTTCGTGGATTAGTTGACGTTCTCCTTCCTACGTACATGAGAACACGTACCATCTTCATGGCAAGCAGTAAAATTTAGCGAGGCGAGCTCCTACTAACATGCATTGCATTAGTATTGCGTACTAAATAAGAGCAAACAAAGCATGCGAATGATGACGATGAGGAGGATAGAAGAGGTGGATTGGATAATGTAGAGGCGGCGTGCTATTTCCTTCCACTTGAACCATTTATGCTTGACGACGGAAAGGAAGAGCGAAGGAAAAGAACAAGATGCGTAGACCATCGTAGCGTGCGTTCATAATGGAAATAAAAAAACAGGGGTAACTGCTACTCCTCTTTTTGGGAAGTGATGAAGAAACTACCGTCTGGTTTGGTTTAGATGAATAAGTAAATAAATGGTGAAGACAACTTCAACTGCCAAAGAAACAATAGGTGTGATGATGACGAAAGAATGTGGGTGTACGCAGGAATAACGGAATAATGCAGAGGACGAAAATTCATTTCATTTTGTTGTTCGTATTCCTTTCAGCATGCCGATGAGTTATAAGGAGGCATATTATTCTATATGGATGCGTTTTCCAGATACGTTGTGCATTTATAACTTGCGTGAACTAGGAATTTCATTCCGTAGAAATAAAATATGCTCATGAAATTTTCTATATGGATGTTTTCAGAGCATCGTTTGTTCGCCATTTTGAGTCGTTTACTCTCTGTATGCCTATCTATTTTGATCGTGCGTTTGTGTTGTGCTATAATGAGATTGATGCGGGATAATTAGTGTAATGCTCAAAAGCACTCACACAAAGTGACCACAAGTCAATCAACCACACAAGTATACAGTCTGCTTGAATGCAGTGTCCGGGATAGTGTAGAGAGAATGAGAGTGGGAAAGGTGGTGGTTGTAGCGTATTAATTTGAGCAAATGTGCTTTGGAATGTGCTTAAGTGTGCAAAATAAAATGATTTGCTCTTTGTCCCACTCTTGCTTTCACTATAACTTTTATATAGGGTTTGGGCTGCCAGTACCGCCACCACCTCTGCACAGCTAGTCACCTAGTTTTACTTTTCATTTCATCTTGCCAAATTGACTATTTGCCATGTCTGCCACCATCGCTGTCTGATTTCCTTTTTCCGCAAATTCATTTACTCGTATATCCTCACACTTTTGAATAATAAATAAATATGTTCTCAATTCACACGTCACGGGTACCTTTTCCGTTTTTGTGTGTCTGCATATCTCATTTGTGAAATAAATTGGGTTACCTTGCCATTTTCATTCAGAGCACACTTGGTGAAGGTTGCCAGTAATTTTTTGCAATTCCTGATAGATTTCATATTACACTATATAGTAGGCTACCACTTGCCACCGCCAAACCAGCGTCATCGTCGACAAAATCTCATGATGAGGAAACACTCATTCAACTCAGTGCTACATAATTAAACGGCATATGTCACTATTGCCACCACTGCTATTATTTCACTATTATCGCTTTGATTTAAATAAAATGTTTATTGCCTTTAGCACAATGTCGATAAATATCATGCAAGCCAGCTACCGTGAGCCAGATGTACGGTCGTGGCGAACAAAAACAGCAGTAATTATTATTATTATTATTGCTTCTTGGAATGCCATTAATCTTTTGCAAAAACTACACATTACAAAATGAATGAGACATTTTTATTATAATTTTTTTCTCCAGGCGGGCATTATTTCACTTTTTATTTATTTGCTTATTCATTCCAGCTGCAAAATTATGTGGCAACAACAACAACACATGCGAAACAAAAACAACAACTTACCAAACGACTTTTGTGCATGGCATTTTGATCCCTATCATCATTCGGCCACCAACACGCGTAACCTGCTACTCTCCCCACGCTACTAAGTAACTCCTCGGGCGAATTCAAATAACTTATTTTACAAGCTGTCTCTATAACTTTTTTGCATATGCTTGAACAATATGGTATACTCCTACTCACATATGTAAAGTTATCATTGAAAAAGCTCACGCAATCAACAGTAAAAATCTGGGGGAAAGACTAACTTCAATTATGATTAGGCCCAAAACCAGCATTGTGTCATATTATATAGCTTGTTCGTTGCCACTGTCAGCTTTTCATCATTTTCTATTTCATGTATACCGTACTAAATATATACATATATGAATCGGCATTCCCTACCACTTTACTGTGAGACCTCTGGTTCATTCCACCGTCAGGTCATCATCATCATTAATAACGATACTGGTAGCCTGGCTATATGACACGTGTCATTCGCTATATTACGGATTCCATTGGTGATTTCGTAAAGAGAATGAAATACTCCACCAGAGAGGAAAAAATATTATGATGATGATGGCACTACTTACTGTGAATCCAATTTCCAAATATTTATTTCTTCGTTTCCACATGACATGACGTTGTCGTCCTCTCAAGCCCAACCAGTGTTCTTGGCTAAGCTATATATGTATACAATGTTTTGCCATTCTGTAGTAACAGTAGCACTAATAAAAATGGATTTAGGTCGACCAAACCATTTCACTCTTTCTATACTATGTTATATGTTCGTATGTTGCGTGTAGGTAGGTTTGATATCCAAAGGAAGATGTGGCTGATGATAGTAAGTTTTTTTACTACTGCTCATAAAGATAAGCAAAGATATGGAGCTGTACAAAAAAGTTTTAACATTTGAAGGCTGCATCAGCTTTTGCTTATTTATTTAGTTTTCTATCTTATCAATGGTATTTTTGTTGCCATACCAATGACTGACGGCATGTCATCTCTCTGGCTCCACAATGTCTGATTCGATGGCATTATCACGTTTGCATTTGGTAATAACTGGTAGATAGGCAGCACAAAGAAACATATAGAAATTGTAAAAGTAACATGGAACATTCATGAACCGTGACACTTCTTGGAAAATAGACACGCATTGCGAAAAATTCGAATATCGATACACAATACAGATATTTATTTAGGCCTACCTATGCAGTTTCGCTCTTGTGAGGAATGATAAGCTAGAGAGACCAGTATAATTTTATGTGAACGTCAAACTGGAGACATCTTAATTAAGTACTCATGGCTCTCATGCCCACATATTCTCTTCCTTGTCATGAAAAAATATCTGCACTCCTTCTGGTCTGTTCATACATGTTCGTTTATAAATCATAACCTAAATTTCTCTTCCACCTTTTCAGTTCGGGTGAAAGAGGATTTTTCTATTTATGGTTTAATGAAGATGGGTATGATGATGGAAGAGCTTTCCTTTTTTCACTTTTGATCACCTCTGTTTTAATACACATTCGTCCCTGCTCCACTTTCCTTGGAAAATCCACACGGATACACATGGTTTTTAGTGCACATTCTCTCTGCATATTGATGAGTAGTAACCTTTATATAAAGCAAGTTCAAGCATTTGACTTGGTTACAGTTTCCCAACAGACTTTCTCCAAGGACCAATATCTCTATTATCCAAAAGAAACGGCATTTGAACATTTGTACAACATACGTGTTTTTTCATCTGGGTCACTACTTTATTACCTCAGTGATAGCTACCTCGAAATAAACTTTAAAAAAAGGCAAAAGCAGAGTGTTCATTTTGTTTAGTGACTCTCTACACAACAGAAGAAGAGTACCATGATAGTCATCGGATCAGATAAATGTAAGCCTTATTCCACCACCCCACCAGCGCAGTACGTTCACAAAATGGTCCAAGCGAAAAGGAGGAAATCACTTTCTGCTCGTTCAATACAATATGAGATTTGAGTGAATGAGCTGGATATTTTAACGATGATGATGGTGATGTTATGCAATTTTGTCCTTATTGTTTTTCTTTGTGGATTAGGTCGCCAGAGCGGATCTGGGAGTCAGTTTACCTGTTTTAAGCTAAATCCGATTGTCTTGAAATACTTGTGTCTATTCGCTAGAATGACACGTTTGTTGTAATGATGTGTATGTTTCTTGTTGTTTATGTAGCTTTAAAACTCCCTTGGAGATTTGCGCTCGTTATGCGTACTACCATTTATGGCATTCTTACATAATACAATTTTTTCGTTCTCCGTTTCACTTTCCATTTTGGTTGATGTAAATTCTGAGTGCCTGATGTCAGTGAAGGATGACGAGGATATGAGGTAACAGGGAAGTGGAATAGAAATAAGAGAAATTTTAAATGAGGAAATCTGGAAAAAAGAGGACACGGCATATAACATAACATAAAGGTTACCAGTGTGTTCCACCATCCATTTCCTCCAAATGACTTTCCCTCCGTTTTCTTTTTCCCTACTTCTCCTTTTCTTTTCCTCTCATGCAAATTTACGCAAAAGTACACAAGGAAAAAGACAGGCAGTAAATATACAAGAGGAGTGTGCATCTGACTGAGTACTTACGAATGTAGGTACATGAGTTTGGATATAATATGACCCTCTTTTCCCAACGAGTCATCATCAATTTCCCCACATGTGAAGATGTGAATTGTAAAACATTCATTTTCATCGTCGTTCTGTGTTGTGATCATCCTTCTTTCGTTATTCCACTCTACTGCTGGTACAACAGCATCAGCTTCCTTTTTCGGACAGATTACTTTAGATGGAAACAGACAAGCACGGAAGAGAGACGAATAAGAAAAGGTAGAATGAGAGGCAGCTGTAATATTTATAGGCATTTCTCTAAATAAACTTACTCGTCCTGAGTGTCTACGAGAGCGTACTTACTTACATATATATAACACAACAACACACTGTACAACTACATTACATTATGCAATATGCAAAATCTTCCACTTTTCTTCCTTCCTTCTTACGAAAATGGGATTGCTGATGAAAATACTGTTTTCCTGCCTTCTCATTCTACACTAGTCAAATTTACAAGTTTTTGGAGGACCTAGTCCTACTGCTGCAGTGAGTGAATGCGGGACTTTTGTTGTTGTGGAGAAGTTGAGCAGGAAAAAATGCGCATAAATAATAAATGACTTGATATACAACACAAAAAGGCCAGTTTGCTCATGACGACGACGATGAAAGCAATGAAAAGGGTCATGCAATTTTGCACTGCTCGTGTTGCTCTGGTCATACCAGCAGAATCATACCTCAATCCACACACGGAACAAGGAAAGGATGAACAATACAAATTTATTTTGCCCAGAAGATCCTGCTACGAGCTTTTGCTGATGACGATGATGGTGGTGCGGCGACGGCATGACGTACTTTAAAGTTTGGAAAATTACTCGCTCTGTTGATCCGATAGAAAGTGTATGCGTTTGCATGTTTTGTGTGTCTTCTCAATTGGAGGAAAATGGTGAGTAGCCTCAACTGACAACATTTTTAGAATCTACTTGTTAGACGTGCCTTTTGTTGTAGGCAAATCGGATGAGTGGGAAGAAAGTGGTTTGGTTGGATTCGTTTGCGAAAATTTTGTTTTTCGTCTTTTAAATGAGCCGTGAATCAGACGGTCCATCCTAGTGGATGTTGTGGCGAGTGAACCATGGACTAAAAGTGGCGGAAAGAGAACGAGAGACTAAGAAGGAGAGAAAACTAGATCTTTTTTATGTTGATAAAGTTAGTTATATGTACGCGCAAACGTACAAGAGTCAATGTAGTGCATCATGTACGTACGTACAGATGCCTGTACGTGACTTCTTTCTAAAACAAGTATTTCTTCTTTCGTTCGGTGAAAATGTGCCATAAAATATAATAAGAATAATATTGCTTTTGATCACGTCGTCCTAGCAGGAGCAGGAGCAGCCCAGAGCAATAGAGAAAAATCTGATAAAGCATAAAATAATAATAATCATAATAATGCAAAAAGCTCACGACTCCGACGACAACGACCAAGACGAATACCTATATTGCACACCAAATCCCACCTAAATTCCCGTTTTGTTGAGAAAGTCACAGTAACTTTGGATTCGAACAGCGACATGCTAAGTTATTCGTGTGTACTTGAAAAATGACTAGCAACAGTAACAAAACAACGTGCCCCGAAAACAATGAGAACAACCTAGAACCATAACCATGTCTCATTATAATTATATTATGATATGTTGCAACAACGTTGAGGCATCACTGATGCTTTATAGAGATAGACATAATAAAGCGGATGCATAAATATTTTATACATGTTCTTCTGATTGGATTACCATGACCGCAGCTGTCATTCAGCTTTGCAGTACTAGGCAGACTACATAAACCACATTAAATATCCACTTGCTTAGTATGCATGTTTCGTGTTGGGTCAGCACAAATTCACTTCTCTTGAACTTTAAATCTCCAATTTATTTCCAAGTTTCTCCATTGCAACTTTTTTTTTGCATTGGTCAAGTCGGCGACTCATAATCAGGAATGGATAAATCCGAAAATAATTATATTTTCCTTCGGAAGCAGTCGCATATAAACATGGGCATTGGCACCACCATAACAAACTATCATAGTACCCACTGTTGTGTGCAACGTCCACCACCAAACCGTTTGTTATGCATGCATGCATGTCTCGTGCTAATAAATACAATTACACCTTTCACCTCCGTTCTTCTTCCATGATCACTACTGCAGAATACTACTAATACGCTGTTCTACTGATTGGATAGAATGCTGAGCTTGTAGCCCTTTATTCCAGCCGAGTGCATGTTTTCGGTGGCTGTGGTGATGGTGGTTGGTGGTGCTGCTTGTGCTGCTACCAATACTACCTACTACTACTATCAAACAATAATAATAATAATGCTGTGAGGAGGCTCAAAACCAAACGCTAGAGAGAGAGAATTATTATGATGATTATTAGTCTGTCTCAACATTTCCTGTTCAATGAACTTTGCCGACCTATTTTACTACTGTGTATAGTATACGCGCTCATTTGCCCTTACCGTTTGCTTCTCTCTTCTTCTGGAGAAATGCACAAGGGAACTGGAGAAACTGTGGAGTTGACTGTGTGTGTGTCGTGTAAACGCACATTACAATAGGAGACATACTTGCATAATACTTTCTCTTTCTCCAGAAACGGGAGACGTTGCAGAAGTAGTGGCAGTATTGGCACAATACATACATGCAACCATTGTAATTCCCTGTTGTAGCAGCTACCGTCACCCAACAAAATAAGCTCGTCAGCGTTCCTATTGTTTTAATCATTGCCATTTATTTGCTTATACCTTACCCACCACTGCACTGTTGTCACTGACTTTATTCTGGGCTTGAGTTTACGATGATGGTATGAAGCATGCCTGCTACTACATAAGTTATTCTACTTCAGAAATATACAACGTGGCTTACTCCTTACCTTGACAGTGGATATATATAAGCATGTGTACTGTGTACATACACAAATACATGTTTACAGGTGATATTAAACATAACTTATTCTTATTGCTTCATTAAGACTGTCTTTCGCTACTGCTGTTTGTTTTTGTGTGTGTATTTGTATGCCTTTATCAGGGGAAATGGAAATGCGCCAGCCGCCACCAGGCCAGGCGACCAAGTCAAAGAAAATAACAAAAAGCTCAAGTAAGTAATATAGGCTACACAACTCTTCGTTCGACGCCATCCCTTTTTCTCTTGCCTGCATTTCCTCGATTATAGGCATCAAGCTTATAACGTCGTTGTGTCTCGATTTTGTTTTTCTGTTGACTGACTGAAAAGGTGCATATTACACGACATGCTCATTATTGTTAATATTATTATTCATTTTCTTACCTAAAAACAAACAATAGGTTTTGACACGGAATAATGCTGTTATACATGCACAGGCTCAAAACACTGATTTCCCCGTAAATTTTTTGCATGAAAAGGTCGCAAAAAATCTTAAAAATAATGAATAACCCTGCCGTGAAAGGCATGCATGAGTAAATAAGTAACTAACAATGTAAGTAAAACTAAATACGCGACGATAATCTACTAATCCGAAATTGTTTATGCACGTGATAATCCAACTTGGCTGTGGAAAAGGAGCTGCTTTTCTTGCGAGCTGCTTAATTCTCATGCAGCTCTCCTTATTATTCTTATTATTATCAATCATGCGTGTAAAGAAAAAATAACACAAGCCGTTGTAAACCTTGCTCAGAACAAGAAAGGTTACGAAGGGAACATTTGGAAACAGTGGGGGTCATACTGGTCACAGCATGACGCATACACACATCGTGTGATACTGCTACTCTCACACATGACTAAAAAGCGCACACATAATATTCTGGATTTTTTATGATGAAGGAAGGCGCTCGCTCGGTTGCCTGTGTCACCTTCGACTATAATACCAGGGTTGACAAGTGTTTAGAGAATAAGAAATGAGCGAGAGGGAGAGAAAGCCGTTGTTTTTATTTTCATAATATGCTTTTTATTTGATTGCTGAGTAGAACGACATATAGCTAACCAAGTCACTCATTATTTCAATGGTTATTACATATTCTGCTGATTACTGCGAGTGAGAGGAAAGAGCAATTAAAAATTAGGCTGAGGTCGCTCACTCTACAAGCGAGTTGAGGTAAATTTGAGGGGTGGAGTACATGACTACGGCACTTCACTTTTTCCTTCATTTCTCAATCCAAACGTCCAACTTCAATTTAGACGTTTGTTCAGCATGGCCATATTATGACGGAATAGCATTACCACGGGCATGTCGAGTGGTAGCCGTTGAGTAAAAAAACCAAACCACAAAATCTGAAATGAGGTAGGGCACCAACAGAGGGAATATAGTCGTGGCAATAATAATAATCTTATCAAAACCTAAACCAACAAAATGTGAGGGGAAATGAAAGAGCTGCAAGGGAATTTCTATTGCGACTCAAGTGGGTAAACACAATCAACAGACACACACACGTGTAACAAGAACAAATAAGTTTATCACATACATTTCCAGCCAGGTATATCCGTCATATGTATACCTTTTTATTCTTCAAAATCCAAGTTTCAACAGAGACTGTGGAGCGGGTGGGATGATGATCGTGAGAGATTGCTTTAAAGACCGGAAACAGTCAAGTGGTATTTTTTGGGTGAATAAGGCAGTGGGAAATGGTGTATTTATAGATGCTGATGGTGATTTTGGAAAGGACGTGGCACAATCCTTCATCAAAATCAAACCATTACTTTGTCGGAAGTTTAATCCGAATTGATCGCAATTTCAACTATTTCAAATCAACCTTGTCTCAAAGGAAGTGCATACAGAATAAGGAAATAGATATTCACATTTTACCTTGCTTCTATTATTTAAGGTCTCCATTTAATGAACCTTTGTCCTCGTCATTAAAGTAATTTGATAAAATAGTATATGCGTCTGTAAAGATTACCTTCTGTTGTAAACTCTCAAACTGCGCACAATTATACGGAGGAGTACACAATAGAGGACGGGACGGAACATCAGAACCGACCATGAAAATAGCTGGATACATGAATTAATTAGTGTTGTTTCCAATGCATCAGCCCATATATTTACTCAGCTATATATGTATTAATCGCCACCACAGCCAAACTTGTTCTACCGTAAAACAATGATAAATATAAGGAACGTAGACGTAACCCTGCAATCTAGCATCCATTATAGATAATTATACCAAAAAGCCATGTCCCACAACAATATTGTACACATTCCAGAACAACCATATAAATACATTACACTGCAAAAATAAACAAAGTGTATCGATCAAGAAAAAAACGTGTTAGGTACGCTTAAGTGCAGAGGAGGAGACGAAGGAGGAGGTGGACCAACAAAGTTCATGCATGCATGCATGCATTTTTCGTGCCATTTTTACTATCACAAGGAGCACTTTCCCTTTTTCTAATGATGCGAACATAACGATGATGATGATGACCAGCAGCCAATTTTATTTAAATACTCCAAATAGGTTCAGAATAATGAAATTCGTTGTCAGGCTAACTCCTGCTGCTAACCTTAAGCTAACAAATCAACTCCCACAATCCAAATATTAGAGTCCTGTGTATTGTTTCCAGCAGAAATAGCAGATAGCATTCATAATGTATTTATTTAATTTATTTCAATACGGCTCTCCTGCCGTATTAATGATCCTAGGCGGATATTACTGTTTTGTTTTTGATTATTTGATGTATGGAGCAGAGTCAAGTGGAAGGCCAGTTTTTTCCAGGAAATGAAGAATATGGCATTGCCCTCACTTTCTTTAATTTATGTACATACAAAATGTGCTACTAGAAAGTACTCGTGAATACTTTACCACGTGGAATTTTTTGTAGCAGAGTGGGTGTTACTCGGCACGACACCATCATCGTCGCCATCATATAAGGTAGCTCGATGAAGAGTTGAAATGACTCTTTGACTGACGACTAACTGAAGAAGGCTAGTCGTGTCCAGTCCAACATACAACACCACCATCATCTACATCGCACGCACGTGAATATTTATTTTGAAATGAAGGTTTATTCTTTCAACAAAAAAGTTGCACAATAAGTGGTTACACGAGTATATAGTTGTTAAACATGAGAAGAAAGGGGTGGCGGAATTTCCAACTTTTTCTTTATTCTGCTCTCTTTTCATTCTGCACAATTAGCTAGTTTTGATGAACGAATGTCGTCGCAGTTATTGCAAATCCGGGGAAAGTTGTGGAATTAAGTACAAGAAAATGCCTGTCAATGACGAGAAAAGTGCTGAAAGAAAGGTTCCTGTTTCTATTTTTAGTGTACATAATTCTATTTTTGACTTACTGTTAGTATGCAAATGTGCATTTCTGCATGTGTAATTATTTGTTACATGAAAAATTAGAGGGAAATAAAGTGGTTTTTGATGTTGTCAGATTACGTGATGACGCATTCTGTAATTGTACCGATATAGAGGAAACATGAAAAGCAAAGAAAGTAAAATGTAAATGTCCAAATCAGCATTTTAAATATGTTCTTTTCAGTGACGGACAACTTTATTCAACTGGAAAAGCTAAAAATGTATTTTACTCAACATGTTCTTACCGCAAATCAATTTTTGTCTTGGCATTTCAATAATTAAAAAACCTTTCTCCAACAATAATTGAAGGCAGTATTTTGAAAAGACAGAAACGACTTTACTAAAAATATAACCTTTCCAAACTACGATATATTAGCTTGTTGCATCAAACGTCCATTTCTGAGCAAAATTACGTTAATAAAAAACAACGTACATACCTACACGTGTACACGTAGGCACAGCAATATTATTGAGCGCTTCTAGAGTGAGTTAAATAAAGAAGTCTTCACTTGACTAGTTTGCTGACCACTTGAATAACTTTTCGTGGAATATACAAGAAATCAATATATGTATATATATCCAAATACGCAAAAACTAGAAAAAAGGAGGAGGGCAAAGGCGAAAGTTTTCACCTTTTACTTTCCCTTCTATTTTTACGAATTGAATACAAACTTTTTTGTTCTGATATTTGGTTTTGTTATAACACATTTCTCCGCCCTTTTCCTTATCCAACACATAAAAATAAACTATTTCATTCTCCTGGAAACGTCTTTGTACTGAGCCGTCATGCTACACACATTTCTTGATTCCTCTTTTTTTACTGTCATCGGACTTTGGTAATATCATGACATGACATGTGAAAGTATCACGACCGATTTCTTCGTCATAAATTCTCCCGTCCAGTAGGCTAGAGACTTTTATGTAATACCGAGAAAAAGTAGAAGAAAAAAACTTACCGACAAACTTTTTTCTTTTGTTTTGTCACGATAGAATCAGACGAGACGCAAACAACAAGCACGATTACTTTTTTACATTGTACAGTGAACAACACATTTTTTCGCGTTTTTGTTGCAAGCAACTGTTTATTGTTTGCTTTAGGGAACCAATGAACAAACTTATTGTTGGTTTTAGTTAATAAATGCAGTAAATTGGATATTATGTCCGATGACGACGATGACAGGGACGGAATGTAAGCAGAAGGAGACAATAGTGGACAGTTTATTGTTTTAATATAGGCTACGACGACAATGTCGTGCCCCTTGTCTCTGAAGAAAAACTTTTTTATTATTTGATGTTTGTCTTGTTTTTCTTTACATGTTTTTTTAGCATTTGTGTTCACTCTGAGTTTCGGAATGAGAAATGACAACGTGAAGTGTATAGTCATTGGCAGTTTTGCTGGTGTGTTTTAGGTTTCACTTTGAGAAAATTGGGTGAAACGTGTAACATTATCAAAATAAAGTTTTTCGATTTATTTAGTTTCAATTGCTTCATTTCTGCAGTAAGAAAATTACACATAGGATACACACATATTCGCAGCATAACAAAGACATTTTCGTGTTTTCCATTATAATTATCGCGTTGGTGGCATAATGACAAAAATAGCTGCCCATTGATTACGCTGCTTGTTGTTAAAATTAGACATTTCGACTGATTGTAAATAAGATGCGAACCTGTTTTGTATCCCATTAGCTGTCAAAGTAACATCATATCAATGAGAATATATAATGGAGGTAATTACGAGAGAGATGTTGTCTCTTTAACTGGAGAAAGGGAAAGTTTATGAATTGCAAACGAGGCCAATTACACCTGTGAATAATATTATATTAGGGAAGATAGCAGTGGAGAAGCATAATATACATATGTATGTAGCCAGTTGTTCTGAAAATTCATATTCCATACAATTCTATATATAGCTCGATGCCTGTGAATACATCTAAATTTACCATTTCGCATCCGTCTACAACAATGAGTGTATGAAAAACAGCGAGTTTTAGGTTTCAGCAAATTGTCTCTCTATTGATCCAATTGTACGAAATGAAATTCATTAAGGAAATGGAACAGAAGATACTCTGAGCCATTTAAATATGAACATTGGAGTGGGCTATACATATATGATGATAGCAACCTGGTTTAAAATAATCAGAAGTACCATCCACACAGGGTAGGTACTCGTCATTAATTTCTTTTCGCTGTTCACCGACGCTTAGAAATTAGCAGTGCAAAGGAAAAAAAAAATTATCATGATTATGGGCCACTTGGCAATTACCACAACTCACTTTTACATCAGTCAATCAGACGACGACGGCCGAACAAAAAACTGCAATGCAATTGAATAGGTTGGTGGTATCTAGACATCATCACATGCATGTCAATTGGCAATACTAGTCAGTCGGCTAGACTTGGCGAATGTAGTGGACGTGATGATTCTCTTTTTCTTCAGGTTTGTCTATTAGAGTAACATAAAAAGCTGAACTACTTAAATTACTAGAGAAAAATACACACTCGTTCAAACTAATTTGGAATTTCCTGTGCAATAAGGAGAAGAGGTTGTGAGTTTGCTGGCATAGAACCATACAGTTATTAAGACTATAGCATATTACTCTAAGTAGCCCACTTGTCTTGTGTGGGTACTGGGCAAGAAAAAAGCACAGAAGGTGCATTGCAGCGAGGCTGGGAAAAATAAAAAGTGGTTTGGTTTGGTTTGCTCCAGTATTACTGAACGAACGAGCAAACGAGTGAGGCCTTTAGTTAGAAAGATGGTATAGAGAAGAGTGAGAAACATGGCATGGTGTTGTATGTTGCTGGACCGACAGAGAATATTAAAGAGTCCGTTTTTCATCTTTCCTCGTCCCTTTTTTCCTTTCCCTTTCAGCAGAAAAGACGAGAAAATCCAGAATGCGAGATAGAAATGGAATACATTATATAGACATACACAATATACGATAGTTGAAAGGATCACCGGCAACGACCACTGCTACCACCACAGCCGTTTTTCTCTTTTTAAGATGTTACCATAAAAGACTGGGAGAGAGAGAAAACGACGGGGAAATGGTAATTTGTACATGGTACAAGGTTGAAAAAGAAGAAGACCAAGTGGAAGAAGAAGAAGGGGAAATGATTTTTTTTCTTTTGGTCGGTCCGCTGCACCAGAAGTAGAAGAAGCAAATACTAAGGTATATACATAAATGCACATGTCCGTAGAGTCATATAGGTTTTTATTAAGCGTTTCCCGGAAAAAGTAACAAGATACGGAGAAAACTCATTAGTAGTTTCACTTGACGTGTGTGTGTGTGGTTCCCTCGAAGAAAAAAGATTTGTGTGAGTGTGTGTGCATACATGTGTATAAATGCACGCATGCATCCATTCGTAAGTTTTTGTGTGTAGGAAAAAAAATCCTTGAGAAATAATATAAAAAATTTCCCGGAAAAGCACGGGGGAGATTCTTAAGTTAAAAGGTTGGCCAACCAAAATATATTATGAAGGTTAAACTTGCTTTAGAACAGATGCTCTTTTTCAGGCAATGTGAAGTAAGGGAGAGAGGGAGAAGCCATCTTTTAAAGGTAGGTTTGCGTTATATTTTTGCTTTCCTTTATGCGCTTTCCCTTGCAATCGCTGAGGCAGCTAGGCAACTCACACACATTCTCCTTGTGTGATTTAGTCTTCTTGGAAAAAGTAGGCTGATGGTGAGTTGTCGTCAGTAGCGGCGGTGTGTGAGTGAAGTATGGAATCCCTTTGAAAAGACTCTGTTGATTTTATTTATACGTGAATATACACGCTACTGGAAAGTAGGTAATAGTGCAGCAACAGCAGTGGCAGCATCTCAAGTGTGCTATGTACCTGTTTTCTACATTCTAGCATTTCCTTTCTGTAGCATATTTTTCAGCAACGCCAAAGAAGCAAAGCGAGAATACTAGAGGAGATGGTGATTATGGAGAGAAAAGCGAAAATACGTAGAATGAACGAGAATTTGTGCATTTTATAGTTTTCTGTGTATGGGCACTTGAGGGACTTGGAGAGTATATAAAAAAGGAGATAGGAGGAGTCCTCCTACTTCGCTCTTTCTTCTCTCATAACTAATTCAGAATGGTGGAAAATAAAGCTGTCTTGAATGGAATGCAGTGCAAAGTTGGTTTGGTGTTGCGCTACTTGCATAAATAATTTTATTAAAGGAGGTAGAAACAGTGAGAGAAGTAATAAAACTATAAATATGATGATGACGGTAAAGCAGGCCTAATGCTGTAGAGCAAACTTTAAAAAGTACGGAAAGTGGTTATAAAAGTGCCATTAAAAATGAATGGATTTAAAAAAGGAAGATGTACACTGGATGAAAAATGAAATTGCATTTCAAAAACCTCATACAATTCAATGCTCCAATTCACTGATATTCATATGTATCATACTTATTATGCAATTTCCCTTGCTTTTGTAAAAACTAAATAAAACATGCACGAATGCCATCAATGCAATAAATGTATAGAAACCTCCATACAAACTTTTTGCTCTAAAAACGGGTGCTGGTGACGGTTATGGTAAAAGCGACAACGGGTGAGGCGAGGTCAAACAGGGATCCCTTAAAAATAGAGAAAATATAGGAATGAATGAACTGCGATAATAATAACAATAATAATAATGGAAGATGGGTAATGGTGTTAGTATTCAGCTATACCGTACTATTAATAAATTGCAGGCTTTGCATTGCAATACCGCATTGCAGTGACAACAACAACGGAAAGCACTCCATTCTACTCACTATTCATTCATTGAGTGAATGATTCTGTCCTCTACAATTGCATAGCATCGGGCCGGATATGAAATGACAATCCAACTGGAGCTTTATATAAAACCACCAAATATAATACAAAGAAAACAAAAGCAAGAAAAAAACATAAAAATCTATTAGATCCACCTTCTTCACTCACTGACCAGCAAAAACATGAATGTGCAGTGAACGTCAACTCCACCATCCACTACCACAAGAACAAGAGGAGAAAAAAGGACGAGAGAAACAAAACAAACGTGCCATCACAACAGCCCACATAACATTTTATTCTTTGTTTTCTTTTTTATTTTATTTATTTCTTGGCATATTGATTCCTTGTCCCTCCTGGTCCTCCTCCTGTGATGCTCCCAAAACGAGAGAAAGGGAAGCCTATTATTAATATTATATTATGGACAGAGGCCAAAAAGAGCGAGACCAGAGCAGGACAATGATGATGCTGGTCAATGGATGGTATCATGGTATCACATAATATTTTCCATTAGTGCTTTCTCCCTCCTTAGTAGAGAAAAGAGAGAAAAACATAAACTATGTGTCCAATCTCCTTTCCTCTGCCATATGTTGTCCAGCCGTTCATTTCTGTATGTGTGCTCCCCCTTGGCAGTCAAGATGATGACGGTAAAAGAAAGTTCCTCTTTCGGATTTATTTCTTACTATTATTATTGCTATTGTCTCTTGTTTTCTCCTTGTTCTAATGGCAGCGATAGTCGTTGAAATTGAAGAGAGACGGAGAAAGGGAAAGAAGAAAAAAGAGAAGGAAACGTGTCCCCTGGTATCTCTTCTCTTTTCTGTCTTACCACCACCATCACCAGTAGCAACAAAAAGAAACGGAGAGAAGACCAGCAAATAGAACACTGAAATAGTGAACAGCAGCAAACAAAACAGAGCAAACAGTCACTCAATGAATTTATTGCTTCTGTCCTGTCATGATTTTCAGGTCAATATTGATACAACAACACAACAGCAGGAGGAGGATGATAAGAAGACGAAGAAGACCATACAATAAAAAGGAAAGACACTCTTTGTTTGTCCCCGTGTGTCTCACTCACTCAAGTCACTTATTCTATCTCCCTCTCTTTTCTCTCTCTCTCTGTCTGTCTTTGTAACAAAACGTAAATAAATATGTAGAAAATGTAGATAGATAGATAGAGTGAGTGATCCATTGCTTGTGTCTTTGCTTTAAGAAAATATCCAATTCCTGCGAGATGCCAATACAGTGCCAGAGGCATAAACATAAATACACACTTGAGCAGACAAAGTAATACAAAACGGGAAGTTTTTTTCTACCCAGCAAATACGTGTACCTAGAATGTACATTCATCCCCTTACAAAGTTTAGGGCAGTATTAGAATTTATTAGAAAATGAAGGTGAAGACAGCAAGGAAGGAGCCAAAGAGCAAATAACAAACAGAAGGTAATTTACAAAAAGTGCATTTATCTGTTAACATCGTCATCATGAGCACTACAGCAACAACAGCACAATGCTTTCGCTCAAGTGATCAATATCAAAAACAATATTATTTTCATTATTGTTATCCAATGTGGATCCTCGGTTGCACAACAGTCTAGAATTGGGAGACGGGAAAAAGAACTCGAAATGAAAGGAGGTATGGCTATGGCGGTCAGTATCAACAACAAGAAAATATGTCGCGTCGCAGATGGTAGCCATCCTAATCAATGTCAATACAGTTAAGTATCAGTGTTCCAGACTAGAGGAAAACGAGAGATACTCACACGAAGCGATATACCGGTAAATGTGTAAAGACGAGGAAAGAATGTCAGGGAAATCTATACAGGCAGACAAGGAAATATACAGTGAAATTTCCCAAAAGACATTACCATGCCAGTTGCCTTGGCAGAAAAAGCAGAAAGGAAGAAGAGACTGGATGAAGGAGAAACAAAACCAAGAATATTTTCCATTCCTTCCATTTCGAGTGGATACAAGATGAAAATAGAAGCACACATAAAACGCTATACTAGAAAAGTGAGTAGGTAGTAAGTCGTTTCTTGTGTTCTTCTCTTCCGTTATGTTGTCCTAAAGTATCAAGAGAGATAAGTAATGTTACAGCAAGAAAAGAAGCTGTTCGGAAACGATGAGCAAAGTGAAGGCAACTCTCTCTCTCTCTCTCTCTTTCATTCAGTCAGTTAGTCACTACGAAAAAATGGTGTGTTTGGCTGCCGGTTGGCATGGCGGTGCAGTGAATGGAATCTCGCTAAAGCTGAAGAAGAACAAGAAGAGATATAAATGATATGGCCGATTTTTCTCTCCATGAAAAAAAAAGAAATGGATCTACGTAAAGACGCTTGTCTTTTGTCTGTCTGTTAAGGAAACGAAGAAGAAGGAAGAAAGAAACGAGCAGAGAAGAAAGTTACTAAAGCCCTTATCTTTTTTTCTGATGATAATGCATTATATTATCTGCTCACTCATATGCATTAGAATGATATATCTTACATTATATTAAATATATAGGTACACAAGCTATCTACATTATATCTCATTTTGTCTCTGTCTAAGCCTATAATATTCCTGGAGACAATTTTCGTTTTTCTTTGCTTCGTATATACTAAGCATAATATTAAATATCCCCTGTCTTCCTTTATCTTATTTCAGACAAGTACTCTTATGCCTGATATCCATATTGCCAATCCTTGCACACTTCTCTCTATATCCATTTCGCTGTTGGCCATTCTCATACTTTCGCTAGTAAAAGAAAGGGAAAAAATTAATTCAGTGAAATGGAACTTTTTCATTCCAGGCCTCCAGTAGTGCATAATAATTACTTACTTTTTCAAGCACGCCTGAACAATGAGGCATAGTTTTGGCTGTGATATATTGCGGAAAATATATCTAATTTCAGCATAATATCTATTTACATAGATACATGTTATTTGTTGAAACCCCTATCATTATATACTAGACAGCTCGGAAATGCAAATTGTGTGATGAAGTCACAATCAATAGAAGTTCATGGACTTTTGAAGTTTAGGAAATATTAATACAGAGGTCCATGACATTCACCAGACATGAGACGCCAAACCTTGAATACAAATAAATTTTTTTTGACAGGGCATAACAGGGAGGAAAGTTTTTCCCCGATGTTATTAAGAAAAGGAAAAGACCGTGACCCTGGAAGGACCAAATGTCATGTCATGTCATTTATGTGTTGCTGTCTTGAGTCATCATCCAAAAATGACACACACTTTTCCCAAGACATATTTGTTAGTACATTTGCCTTTCCTTTCACTACCAGTGGCTTCCTTGTTTTCCTACATTTTCTCATAAATCATTTAATAGGTTGGATGGGTAAACGGACCAAAAAACCTTCGCACTTGACCAACAAAGTGTCTTGTTCAATTTTGAGAAGGAGAAGGAAGAACAATACGAGCAAGATAAGAGGGTAAACAGAAGAGCTTAAGTAAATATTACATATTATGTAAGTAAGTAATGTACACCTTTAGCAGACACTAGACACACATCCATGCACAAACATAAACATACAGAGACTGCACAGACACGAGTTTACTTTTATACCATGCATGGCGTGTGTAAAGGAACAAAAATACACACAAGAAAATGTGTATGCGTTCCATGTTTCTTCATGTATTTGGCTACCAACGAGGACGGTGAAAGGTGTCTGGTTTCGATTGTGTATAGTGGGAGTATTGCATGTTGTATAATGTGTCGGGTAGGTAGTGGATCAATGAATGCTAAATAATGAGAACAATGGCTCCTTCTTCTTAGGAAACCTGGTCTGGTGTTTCCGCTCTGCTCTGCTGATGGCGAAGAAGAGAAGCTTTGCGCTTGTAATTAATGCAGAAAGTTGTAGCAAGAAGTGTAACTCTCCTTCTTGTTCTTCCTGAGGTTGCCGCGAGGAGAATTAAAAGATAGTGGCAGTGAATAGTATATAGATACTTGCTAAAAGCCTGTACATATTAAATAGGACGTGAAAGGAAAAGAGACTGTGAGGAGGTAAAGAAAAAAGTGTCCCCTGCGACTCCTGAGCAAGCAAGCCAATGTTTCAGAGTGACTAATGTTCTTTGAAAACTTGTCGTTGTTCTTTAGAGGAAAAGTACTTAGGAAAATGACACGGTCTACACACACATGTACATGCTTGCACGCACCGAACATGTAAGTAGCATAATAATAAATAAAAAAGATGAAAAACCGGTGGTTGTGGTGTTCGTGGTAGGCGATGATCCACCTTCTACTCTGTGGCAATCCTACCAAAGCGGTAAGTAGTGGTTGTAGTTATAGCTGTTTAAGCAATCCACTGGACTATGCATGTAGATTGTATGTACAATAAACTTTTCATGAAAAGATTGTGTGGGCGTGTACAGTAGTAGGCATTATAGAATGTATACAAGTCACGGACTATAAAGAAACTCAAAAGTGTTATTTAAATTACAGAAAACTGGAACACTATGCGGTATATAGTAGTCGTCCCTAGAACAGTTTTTTTTCTTTCTGAACTTGGTTAATTTTTACGCGGGTGCTTCTGCCGCAACTAAAACTAAAAAGAATGAGACCGACGACCAATTAGCATTCTTGCATAATGAACCTTGAAGAGTAAAAGTGACAAAGTACAGGAGTGCGACTATTCATTTTTTGTCTCTAGTCTAGTTCCCAACTTTTTCTTGCTTGCGCTTGCCACTTCCACGCTCAACTCTCTTTCGAGTTGTGCTAAAATGTAAAGCGTACCACGAAAACCGAGCAAAGCTCATGCAAAGAGTAATTTTTACAGCGGAGATGTTGCTTTCAGAGAAAAAGTTGTTCCATTTCCCCAAGAAGCAAAAGACAGGAATTACCTGGAACTAACAAGGAAATAAGCTTTGTAAGTTGAATGCTTGCTTTTAGTCTGAAATAAAATAATGATAATAATGAGAGCACTACTACTACTAGTACCTTTGCTAGCTGCTTGTCTCTAGTTGCTGGTCTACTAATAATAATTCAAATAGCAGCTGTATTCATGGAAAGAAGTTGCCATCTTGCAATTTATCATAAGACACGCTTCCTACAATAGCTAGTTTGCCTACGACGATGTATGTACGACAGAAAGAGAGGATTAATGAGGAAAAAGAAAGGGAAAGAACACTAGAGAGAGCGGCTTGAAGTACATGAAATAGTTATTATGATGGTGGTGATGATGTTGTAAGCTTTCTCTTGTCAAATGCAACTTTCACAATAGTAATAATAATAACAATACAAGTGCTTGTGGCACGATGATGATTATGAAACAGTGAGACAGTTCAGAGGAAACAACGAAACCCACCTGTTTCCTTGCCACTACTTCCTCTGCTGATTCATACGTAACATACCTGGCTGGTACTCAAGTTAAATAAATATTATTGTTGCGGTTTCGCTTTATACTTTTATAATTTCTGCCTGGTTGTGCATTTCGTTCCAGTATGAAACCTGAGTTTATATAAGGGCATTATGCAAATGATGTATTAGATGTTCTTATTGTTGGTTTTTCTAATCCAGGCCACCAGGACAGTTTACGTTGAAGAGTTTTCATGTTAACACGCCATATGGGTCCTGCGTGTGTGCACGAAAACAAGACTACACCTGGATGGAGGGGAAGGAAACGTTGTGTAAGCACACAAACAAAATTTAATATTCTGCCAATTTATTGTTGCGGTACAATATGTTTGTTTTGCCGAGCAATTTTTTTTTCTCCTCGGAGTTCTAATTAAAAGCTTTTGTTAATTTGTAAAAAAGTACAATAAAAAGAGAAGGGGAGAGAAAGAGACGGGAAATGGAAACGGTTTTGTAAATGTCGCGTGCACATGAAAAGGTCATAATGTGTACCTACTTTTGCTCAATTGGATTGGTATGGACTCGCTAACTCGCTATCGAACCTTCTAACATCGTTGGATTGGCATGTGTACTGACTGGCACGTTTATATTTCAAAGGAGGATTTCAATATACTCAATTTTTATCTAGTCTGCGTCCAATTTCAAAGTTAAAATCTTAATTCGCGGTGAGCATGTTACTTTATTGTTTATTTCCAAATAAATTGGCTAGTAAGGTGAATCGAAATGTCTAGTGTTTTGGTATTTATAAATGACGGGATAAATAACACGTGTGCTATATTCTTTATGGATGACAGAATAATCAAATACAGGTGAAAAATACATGGTTAAATATTAAATAGGTAACTACCAACTTGGACAAGGAAAACCTTAGGGAAAACTTACAGCCACGGGTTTGAACTTCGAAGCTAAAGTTATAGTTGACAGTCTTAATGAAGGGTATTATAACATGAGATGCTGGCCTATGTTGTAAAATAATGGCCTATGCCCGATATGGTTTGCATTCATCAGTCCGCATGCTAATAATAATACCATGATAGGACAGTATAGCAAATATGGGTAACATAAACTATATTTTTAGCACATTATGTACCTATGTCGATTATTCCAATGTATATAAGTATGTAATAATAGTATTACTAAAACTGACAATCCATACAACGTAAATAATACTGCAAAGGACCTTTTAATCTTATGATGTACTGAATATCGCCACCATCATCTCAATATTACAATATTAGTCACACTACTCTGCGACTCGCACATTAAAAGAAGCTTTGATGTGATAGTTTATTATGTGCAAAATTTGAAAGTACCTTTAAACGAAACTTGAGTAGAAGAAAATAAAGCCATTGATATGAAGAAAAAAACAACGCAATTACTTCTTTGCTCCAGATAAGATTTCATGGAAGAGCGACGCCTCGAATGCACATAGTACATGTCAACTACCACCACCGTTCACAATCATCACAATACTACATCAGCACATTATTATAATACACAATTAGCAATAAACCATAGTATACTGCTACATCTTCCACTGCTGGCATTATTCTGTCGCCAAGTCTGAATGTTATCCACTTATTTGTCTCAGAAGCTATCACCAGCATCAGTTTTTGCATCAGGCTTCTTTAAGAACATCCTTCAGTTCTTTGCAGCTGCCCAGTTGACGTCTCATTATCGTCACCTGATGATGTGTTTCTGTTTCTCTGGATAGTGTGAAGTTTTAATATTTTCATACAGTTTTTTTTAAAACAACAGTTTAGCTTTGTTTATTGTCAGTTTGATTTTTCAGTTAATAAGAGTTCAGTTCAATCTTGTTATCACCACAATCATACGGACCATGAGTAAGCATTGTTAATTATTCTATAAACATTTTTTTCCTAGTAGTCATCCAACTATAATTAAAAAATTAAATGAGGGGAGAAAAGTGGCATATTATAATAAAAAGGGAAAAGATAGGAAAGGAAGTACAGCTGAAAAACAGAAACGAGGAGCTGTACAGTCGTTATTTTAATGAGGTCTTTTCATATTTATACACCTTCTTCCTGACTTTTAGTTTTTTTAGTAAAATAATGGGACTAAAAGCGACTAGCGAACAACCCATCATTGTCATATTATCATCAACACTTTCTCCTGTTTCATTAACTGCCTACTACGCCCTGCCACACAGTTCCTGATTAAACAGGAAATTATTCATGCTCTCCTGCCGTACTCCCCACCAAGTTTTACTAACTATAACTACTTTTACTCATATTTTTCTTTCTTTTTTTCGCTAACACTTTCAATTTGGAAAACGACAGGTGAGCTTGTCATGTCGATGTCATACAACTCAATCATGTAAAACACGAAATAAATTAACATAACGTTATGCTATGTAGCTTCAGTTCATAAAAAAAATATTGTCAGGGGATGCCCACTTCTCGCCTCTATTTACATATTTGCATTGTCTTCCATTGAAAAGGATGCACTAATCAATTTGATTAATGATATTTAGTAATGGTGGTTCCATATAATTTTGAAAGCTGTTTTTTAACGCTGCCGTAAATGCAAACTTTCGCTTTCAAGGTAATGAAAAAATCCTTGCAGGAACAAACTGTTGCACACACAAAAATTTAGAAGAGCTACTTACATGATTGCTATCAGACTTTTACATTTTATGATTTATTTAACCTTCAATAAGAAGAATAAGACGACATTAAGTCAATAATGATAATAATCTTCAGACCGAGCGCAGCCACTACGCTCTTTGGCAAGGCAGCACAGTCCAGTGGTTTAAGCGGTGTACTGGTCTGTGGTCTAGGCTGGGGGTACCGGGTTCGAATCCCGGTGGTGT